>CAUOFW020009613.1:1361187-1385260 GCA_963454935.2 Ilex paraguariensis | reverse complement strand
TGTTGAAAGGTTCCTTAATCTGCATGATAACTGCAAAACAAAGTAGCCCCTTTTTTGCTTATCCAAATCATAACTTCTTAACTAGATGGTGTGATCACAGATTTGGTTTGATATCTTCTGTTAGTCGTGTAAAATTTTAACATTTGTTGATTTTTTTTTTTTGTAGTTTCATAGATCTACCAAATCTTTCCTCGGCAATATACAGCGCTGAACTTTGCAACAGATTGCGTGCTTTCCTCATTGCATGCCCTCCAGCTGGCCCTTCGCCTCCTGTTAGAGAACTTGTCATTGCAACTGCAGATTTTCAAAGGGATCTTGCTACATGGCACATTAAGTAATTAGTTTGTATCACTCTACTCATTTTTTGCAATCATGTTTTTTACTAATTTGCATGTGTTGACTTAAAAAATGTGCCTTGTCAGACCTGTCAAAGGTGGGGTCGATGCAAAAGAATTGTTCCATTTGTATATTGTCCTCTGGATTCAAGATAAGCGCCTTGCTTTGCTCGAATCATGCAAATTAGACAAGGTACATATATTATGTCTACGATAGTACGAGATATTTGATTTATTTCTTAACCTTTTTTTGGGTGTCTTCGTGTGTGCAATCACAAGGAAAACTCATGCTATAGAGTTTATCTACTTCCAAGGTCTCATTGCAAAAATGCCTGAACATCTAGGCGCAATTTCTCTTACACTGAAACTTTTCGAACAAAAAGAAAAGGTGCATGCTTGTATTTTATGCATCAGATCTAGCTGGATTCTTTGCCTGATTTTTTGTAATCTATGTTTGGAAGTTCTATATGGTCTAATGTAAGTTACTGGGAAGGTTTGATTTAGTTGTGTTGTGTATGATTCCTTGGATAAAGAGTTTACAAAAAATGCTGATATGCATTAGCAATTCCTTTGTTACTTATTTTCTTGATTAATTGTGCTTTGTTCGATCATTATTTATGGGCCCATGAAACCCTATGAAAGCTTCCATATCTTGCAAAAAGTTTCTACCATCTGTGTTCTATAATTCTCGATGCTTAAAATTATTTATTTACTCGCAGGTGAAATGGTCTGGAGTTAGGACACAACATTCAACAACCCCGTTTATTGATGAAATGTATGACCGCCTGAAAGAAACTTTGAATGATTACGACATCATCATTTGCCGGTGGCCAGAATATACCTTTGTTTTGGAGAATGTATGGTCAAATGGGTTCTTCATCCCTCAACTCTTTATCTTGTTTTTTCCTTCATATGCTGTGGAATGACATATTAGTTATTGACTCAGTATGGGGGTTACTTTGAACTTTGGCTTTTATTACAGTTGGCTGAAACTTTAAGATATCCTTATATAGAATTGGGTTTAGGGTCCAAACTAAATGTCAATGGATGAATAGAGCAAAGAGTTATCACGAGGAAGATTAAACTGCAGGCAGGGCAAAGGCTAGTTCTTTGATAATTAATAACTATGACCGGCGCAACTATTAAAAGAAGGCAGGGAAAGATGGAAAGTGGCTATGGACTCTACTATATCATTTTGTTGTGGATGCTTTATAAGATAAAAACTTGGATTGTAACTTGAACTTTCTTGTCTTTTTATTCCATAACAAGGCCATTGCGGACATCGAGAAAGCAATTGTGGAGGCCCTGGAAAAACAATATTCAGATGTCTTGTTGCCGTTAAAGGAAAATTTGACACCCCGGAAATTTGGCCTCAAATATGTACAGAAGCTTGCCAAACGATCTGTATGCCCTTATGTGGTGCCTGATGAGGTGAATTACTTGTCAAATTCTCAACATGTTTTTCATCTATATTCTTGTGGCCTGAAATTTGTTTTTGCACTTCAGCTTGGTGTGCTGTTGAATTCAATGAAGAGGATGCTTGATGTCCTGCGGCCAAAGATAGAATCCCAATTGAAAGCATGGGGTTCATGCATCCCTGATGGGGGAAACACAGCCCCTGGAGAACGATTAAGCGAAGTGACTGTGATGCTTAGGTCCAAATTCAGAAATTATCTGCAAGCAGTTGTTGAAAAGCTTGCAGAAAATGTGAGT
Organism: Ilex paraguariensis; assembly: GCA_963454935.2. Taxonomy (NCBI): domain Eukaryota; kingdom Viridiplantae; phylum Streptophyta; class Magnoliopsida; order Aquifoliales; family Aquifoliaceae; genus Ilex; species Ilex paraguariensis. Next base: position 1,383,212 of record CAUOFW020009613.1, on the reverse strand, counting down.
ATAGCATTCTACACCTGGCCTTAAATTGTTCTTAATTTGTTTTATCTAACCATAGAAAGGTCTAGGGATCTTTCAGACCCAAATTTGTGTTTGTTGCCTATACACCTATGTGATATTTCCTGAAAAGACAGAAAACAAATGAACAAATCACATGATATATTTATGGCTTGTGTGTGATCTAGTTAATACAAGAAGGATAAATGCTTTATGCCCCAAAAGAGGATGATGTTGATTTGAAAAATGTGAGGCCTTAAATCTACATAGCAAGTTGTGTGCACTTATAATACCTATATGCTTCTTGTAAACCGAGTGTTTGGACCGTGTCTCAGCTTATCTATGATAATGGTGTCCCAGCTGACATCTGGTTTGCCAGGTATAGCCTTATTTTATATTCTCCGTTTATACACAACTGTTGGAAGTTCATTTACCCACAGATCAATTTTCATGCAACTCCAAATTTGCTCTTAAGGTGCACAAGTGCATAAGAATATGCTCCCCAATGTAAAGAACGTTGTTTGGCATGTTTATGTGCATGTTCCTTTGCATGCGATCTGTTGTTCACCGGGTTTCTGGTTCTGCTGTACTAAGTTCATTGTGTTTTTCTTTGCATGACAAGTTGTTGCTTTCTTTGGTATTCTTCTCGATTGACCTTCTTTTTTCTCTTTCTTTGATCCAGACAAGACTACAGAGTAGTACAAAGCTGAAGAAAATTTTACAGGATTCAAAGGATGGTGTAGTAGAGGCTGATGTCAGAAACAGAATTCAGCCACTAAAAGAGCAGCTTACGAATACAATAAATCTTCTACACACTATCTTCGAATCCCATGTATTCATTGCAACCTGTCGAGGTTATTGGGATAGGATGGGACAGGTAGAAATCGTAGAATTACTTGCATCTGGATACTATTAAGAAACAGAGTGAATAGTTTCACTCATCTGTGTGTTCATTTTGCTGCAGGATGTTCTTAGTTTTTTGGAAAACAGGAAAGAGAACAGGGCGTGGTATAAGGGTTCAAGAATTGCCGTCTCTGTAAGTAGCATTTTTTATTCTTCCAGTCTCGATTTGCTCTCCAAGTTCTGTTATTGACAATTAATTACAGTTATATGATAAAGAGACAGGATCTGAATACCTATGTTATCTATGTCTAAAAATCAAGGTGGTTATTTTTGCTACATTAGGACATGGAGGTTTCTCGCAAATCATTTTTTCATAACTGTTTGGTTTGTGGTGAGAATTTGTAAATTAAATGGTAGGAGTCAACCTAATTAGTACTTACATAACTATATCATTGATTCTATATTGTAGTCCTTGCTGTCATATCCTCGTGTGATTTTTCGATTTGTTGTTCCATGCAGATTCTGGATGATACCTTTGCATCTCAGATGCAGCAGCTACTAGGGAATGCCCTTCAAGAGAAAGAACTGGAGCCACCAAGGTCCATAGTTGAAGTGCGTTCAATTCTTTGCAAAGATGCTCCGAGTAACAAGGGCAACAATTACTACTATTAGGTTATACGTACATATGCTCTATAAAAGGACTTTTTTTTTTTTTTGAGAGGGGAGGAGAGAGGAGAAAGGGGCTTTGGACGGGGGAAGGGGGGTATGCATTGACACCGAGTTTGAAAACAAAGGTGCTGCATTGGTTTTTTGTTTTCAGGAAGCAGGTGACTCGGCTGCTCCAAATTCATCTATCTTCCCAGAGGATTTCTCAGATTATTTTTGTAATTACTTTTAAAAATATAGAAAGTTGGTATATTATGCATTTTACATGATCCAGCTCCAGTATCTTTGCCTTATAAATTCTGTTCAGTCAGTTCGGCATGTGTACTTGTGCCTACAAACTTTCAGCTCAAATGATGAGATTACGTAAAGCTAGTCGAACAGTGCAACATTAAAGACTACATGTAAACATCGCCTCAAACTTGTCTAACTCTTGAAGCCCCGATGGTGCAAGGGACACAATCCAATTTAACCATCTCTTGGAATTAGACCATAAAAGCTTTATTGTTTATGAATATTTTAATTTAGTGTTAATAACTTATTTTTAACTACACTGGAGTGGATATTAGTCAAAATGTATGTAAATTAACCTTATTACTTTTGACTGTTAAATTAAAAAAAAAAAAAAAGCATACAACCCAATTTCATTTTGAAGTAATGTAACGAATAAAATTGATTTCTAAATTGCAAATGCAACCTTTGCAGTGTTTTCCCCTCAAAATTTTTGTTCATGGTTAAGGTACGAAATTAGGAAGTGCATGCCGTTACTGATGAACAGAGCCCTAATAACGTTCTCAACTACGGAAACATAGGCCAGAGAACAATTATACATTGGTTATCCAATCAACTGTAACAGTACATAGAACAGCTTTAAGTAAATAAATATTTACAGGATTAAATTACATCAGCAATCAATTGCAGTGTCACACAAAAAGAATAGCACTTACTATTGCGCAATTTTGACGAATACCAAGCTGCTTTGGCAGCACAAGCATATATACAACCATGATACAAAGCATCGGAACTTTCCCGAATGGTCAGCGCAGATTAGAAAAGCTTTGATACAACGCCATAAAAGGGCCAAAATGCTGCTGAGGCGGCCCTAAGAAGGGCAGGATTTTGGTAAATCCTGTTTGAAGCAAACACAATGCCCGGAAGGAAGTCAGACTGTAGTTACTGATAATAATCCGGAATGAACAGTCAAAATAAGAGAGATACTGATAATAATCCGGAAAATGCAGAACTCTAATTTCCTCTATCGACAATAGCTTCAAGAACACATGCATATGAGGATGCTAAACCTTTTGCCTTCTGCTTTATTTCAAGTGGGAATGGTGAAATAAGACATTTGAGGATGCTTAAATGCAGCTTCGAATTCATCAGCTGTTTTAACCCCAGGCATGGGCTCACAGTCCAACATCAAATCCCCCATGACATCCAAGAACTGGAATGTGAAAGTTGAAAAGGTAATAACCACTCCTCACAAGTGTATATTACCAAATGAGGCAGACATAAAAACAAGCAACACTTATAAGAATGGTTGGTTTCAGAAGTCTTTTAAGGATACACAGCAGCATCTCAAAACCAAACATTGGGAACACATGTTGAGAGTAAAACCTTGACAATTTGACAAGCTTGAGTGAACTGAAGACTAAAGGCTTCACTGTGCACAACCATGAACAAATACATGTCTTACCAGTTTCACAAATTCAATTGTCATAATCATATAAAAGCAAACCGGAAATTAAAATCCAATTTCAATCCAGGGGTTGATTTGCACAAGATTGCTAGTCCTGCACAATCCTTGCATTGCAGACCCCTTGATTCTATTTTTATATCGATATGCCTGCAGGCATGAGTGCTCAGCTACTCCTATAGTCTAAATTCCTAGTAGTCTTTTTCAATTGTTTTAGCTTTAACGAGAAGAAAATAAAAACCCTTTTTCAATGCACTTAATTTGTAAGCGCTATGCAACTTCTCAACTACAAAATTAGCAAGTTATGTTTCATCATTAGATTTGTCACACATTCACCCTTCAAAATGATGCTTAAGCAAGTATTCCCATTAGCAAAAGGGAATTCAGAATATTGGTCAACTGTAAAGCTTCAGCATTGTTGTGCCAATCACCTATGAAATCAAATCACAAACAGGGCATTCAATGATATATGGTTGTAGCTCAAACTTTAGCCAAACACCTTGCATTAAAATATTGTTAAATAGAACGCAAATTATATATATTCACCAAATCAAATTAAATAGCTTACCCAATGGCTGTAGCACCCCAGGATGCTACGTTATATATGACCTTGCTTCCATCCCATGCCTTCCGAAGCTTTCCCTTCTTCTTCTTCACAGAGAATGTCCTGCTCAGAGCTGAAACAATGTTCAAGAAACTTAGACCTCTTTTCCCTCAGTATCTGACAACCAAACTCTACAAAAAAAATAAAAAAATATTGTGCAAGTATAATAAACACAAAGCCAGTTAGATACGGCTCTTTTCTGTTTCTTTTCATGCTCTTCGAAACGATATCTGGAAGAGTTCACTGCAAGGTCATATCTCAAGGGAAGAGCAATCCCACTCACCATCCTGAAGCTGATTCGGGGTCAAATCCTGAAAAACAAAGCAAAAAGTTCAATGTCAGGAATAGACATTCCGCTTGAAGGAACAATATTGAGTTTATTCTAATCTGCAACAAACATTCAGGTTGATTTTCAGAACGACAGATTGATCACTTTGAATATAGATAATACCACCATTATCCTCATTTTACACCTAAACAACATACTAAACTGGCTGCTGCTAATTATGTCCTTAACAACTACAAAGTACAAAATATGCAGCAATGACCCATGTCAGGCTATTTCCAAGTAAGCCCAGTAGCAGGGTCATAGCTGTAAAGCCCAGGGCGTGCATATTTTCTCTTGGGAGATTTTCACCTCCTAGTAATAGTAGTAGTGTCTTTAACTACCTTCTCCCGACATCTTAGTATGTGACTTAAACAAAATATTTTAAATCATACACAAAGATTGGTATAAAAGAACCGCTTCATAACAGAATAGGGATAGTGGGTGGGTTAAATTAACTGGATAGGGCAGAAGGGATAACATGAATGAGCAGAGGCCTCTAATCTCCAAGCATTAGAATATACTAGGTCTTTATTCCCTAAACTGATGGCACTGAAAAATTTTAAGATGGCACCAAGCAAATGAAGGTAAGCCAAGTCTTATTCTCAACCTGGATATCCAGCAGTACCAGAATTTGAGGAAAGCTTATGGCTCCTAACATACATGGCAATATGTAGGTAGACAAACTATGGTTGAACTAGAGCAAAGGAGGATAAAGACATGCTGCTGAATCTTCTCCAATATTTCCACTAAAAGAACCTTGTAAATGAAGCAATTATAACCAAAAAGATGAGTGCTGCAAAAAATAAAACTTAAACAAGCCTTTTCTCAAAAGCCAGTAAAGAAGAAAGCAAAAATGTAGCCATATGCACGAGATTGCTAGTCAATCAAGTTGCAAAAAACACAGTTCACACAATGCTCAGTTGTTGAGGCATCAACCACAATGGCAGAGGAAAATTAATTGAAGCAATGGATTTAAGAGAATTGAACGGAGTTTTTCAACTGATAGACAGGGGGGGGGGTAGGGGGTGTAAATACCCTGAAAAGGTGCAAATGAAGCAACAAGAAGGCATTTCACGTACCTTAGCCTCTTTAAGGGACAACAGATAGGCAGCCATGAAGCATGCAATACCATCCACTATATCTTCTTGCCTAATTAGCACATACTCTTCTGTATCTAACTCATTATTCCCTCCTTCCCAAATATCATTTTCGCCAACCATGTCCCAGGAACTGCCTTCTTCTGCATCATATAGGGATTATAGAAGCAATTCCAATTAAGTATCAACTCTTCTGAGGAAAGTGGAGGGGAGATAGGGAGGGGGAGAAGGAGCAGAAGTTTTCAAAGCCACAAGGAAAATAAAGAAAAAAATGTTCTAGTTAAGGCACGTGAATGCGTACCCGCGACATTGTGTGGAACGGATGCCTGTTCACTCTCTAGCTTTTCAAGAAAATCAGGGCATTCCACCCTAGACTTCAGGAGATCGCACAACTGCAAATAGAAAAAAGATGCAGCCGATTTTTCAGCAGCTAACATCTCCTATGGGGTAATTTATGTGGGGAATGATGAAAGCATCCTTATCATGTTAGACTTCCAAATAACATACTGACATGAGTTCCTTGTAAATTTCATATGTAAACCACAAAAATCACACAAAAGGGATTTGAATGAAACTGAATTCTTTGGATCATGATAGAACTGCACGAGATATATAAAATTGTATAAAGAGCAAAACAAATGCTTTTTAGAACTGCAAAAGAGCTAGATTGTTTTATGATACCCCTTCCATCACGTATCAGAAGTTATGCCGCAAAACAATAGCCCATCACAATCTATTCACTAGATTATCATATTTTCTAGCTCAACATACAACTAAAATTACTCTAAGACAGCCCCATTTAAATCAGATAGTCGAGACTAAACAAACTCAAATCGCTATAAAAACACCTGAATCTAATGGAAAGAAATAGAAAGAAAGAAATCACACACAAACCAAACGAAAATCCAGACTTTCAAAGATCTCGATATCATAGAATAAATCACACTTTGCCAACAAAGAACCCCATACTTTACCTCTTCGGTTTCGTTATCACGACACGGCACCGAGGAGGCCATACCGGTCTCCTCTGCATCATCGGCATCTACATTCCTGTCATCTTCTTGATCGTTTTTATCATCAACAAAGCCGGTGTTACTAAGCAATTCAAGAGTTCTCTGGCACTGCTCAAGCACATCCTGCAAGGTCTTCCTCTTCACCCGAATCCGATCCCTCTCTGACTTCGCCCTCTCAATTCCAACACCGATCGGTTTCGCACCTGAGACCTCCACCTCCATGCCTCCACAATGCATACACCTATTACCTATACATACAAATACAATGTCCTTCTCTCTCTCTCTCTCTCTCTCTCTTGTTTCTATCAAAATTCAGAGAGATATTTGGGGAGCTCGAAGATGTAGAATAAAAATTATTATTCGGCCAATATTGGCTTTGTGATTGAGTTCGTACTTTTTTGGTTTGGTGTGATGGAGAAAAAGAGAGAGGACAGGGGGAGGTGAGCCGCCTGCGTTTAGTTTTACTTTCACATGCTGGAATTGATTTAGCCGTGTGTAGTGTGGGGTCTGGCCCAGGGGTGCAGTGAAAGGCGAGAATTTGGAATTGCTCCCCCCCGAGTGGCCGAGAGATAGAAGAAGATGGGAAGATGTCAAATTTGGCTTACCGTAAACTTACCAATTTAAGATCTAAGAGTTTTAAATAATTTTCGAACTAACTACGCATAATAGACTAAAATATAAAAAAAAATTGAAATCTAAAATAACAAATAAACTAAACTTGAAAAATGAAATAGTATTGTACTTAACATTAAATGAAAACAGTAAAGACTATCAGAGTGATGAATTACAAGTAAAAGTAAAAATTACTTGGAAATAAATAACAAATAGAAGAAAGGTTGACTCTATGTAAAATTGTATGTTTAATCGCCTATTTTTTCTCCGTAACACTGTCTTTGTTATTTATAGGGATGACTTTCAACCATCGAAATCATCATTTTCGCCACGACTGTAATTATGAATTTTTTCCTCCAAAATCAAACTAATTTTAACCGCCAACATCTTTAACATTGACTCAAATTTGTTCCTTTAAGCACTAAGGAACTGTTAAACCATAATTAGTGGCATTGCACTAATAAATTAGNTGTTCCTTTAAGCACTAAGGAACTGTTAAACCATAATTAGTGGCATTGCACTAATAAATTAGTACATAAGTGAAGTCCATATAGCGCACATTTGCGTAGTAATTGAATTAAATTTATTGTGCTAGATGAACAAGGAAATTGTCGTAAGGTTCGGAATCACTTCAACAAGGGGACATGTCATCAATAGGAATTTTTTTGATGGATTTATCAGGGAGTAATGTTATATGGACTTAAAAAATAGACTTGATAATTTTAACAATTGATTTCATTGTGGGTCCCATCATTTATTAGGACTCACTACTTATTCAATGGTTGAGATTATCAAGTTTAATTTTTAAGTTCATCTAACATTATTTTTTACCAAGTGACCAAATTTGATAAAAGTCTTTCATATTTATAATTGGTTAAGAGACACACTTGTCGGATATTCACAACCTTTTGAAGGGAAACTTATCTTGATATGTAACTATTCACAAATAATTGTCAAAATATTTAAAAAAAAAAACAATTATTTTTATGTTTTCGATAATAAAGGAGTTGTGGAGCAATGAAGGTTAGGTTAGGGGGAGGGGGAGGGGGTGAAGTAGATTTGGGTGGAGGCGTGGATAAGTAGAAGAATATGGAAAATTTAAGGTGGGGGTTCTCTTTTATATTTTTATGTTTCAAGATTTTATATTTATATATAAAAATATGATTTATAATTTAATACCGGGTTAGAATCAAAGTTTTTTTTTTATGTTTTAATATTTTATATTTATATGAAATAATATACTCTACAATTTATATAAAATTATTAATTAATAAAAATTAGAGTCAATTTTTTCAGAAAGAATTTTAATCGAAGTTTGAGTTAAATTCCAACTCTGACAGAGACAGAAGTGGATCTAAATCAGAGTCCGGGTCAAATTTTTAGATATTTGCGCACCCCTAATATCAAGTCAAAATGTATCATACCGTTAATCTAACACTAATGCGTATCCCCTCCCCCAACCCGATTAGGCCCAACGGACAGCCCAGAGCCAACCACAGTGTGGTAGGGCTCATACTAATTTGCAGGCAAGTTTGTGGGCTGTATAAGTCCTGGTCCACGGGCCGAAGTAAGGGTGTAATTCGGCGGGTTTAAGGATTAACCCAAGACGAATTGACCATTATGTGTTAATATTTTAAATAATATAATTTTTTAATTTGTGGACCGTATTTTATAAAAAGTAAAAAAAAATTATTGATACTCTGAAGAACAAAATATTTCATTGATGGTACTGTGCAACATATATTCTCCTGAGTTTTGTTAAAATCATTGTATTACTGTGAAGAAAAAATTAGATTTTACATTGTGGTTTACAATTGTTATTGTAAAGCTTTGTATTTGTTACTGAATGAGAGAATCTTTTTCTAACGAGAGAGAGAGAGAGAATAAATTTCAATTTCAATTTAGGAGTAAATTAAGGAATAATAATTTTTAATTTAAAAAACTAATTTAAAGCTACTTTAAAGGTCTTTAAAATTTCTATAATTGAACACAATAACACTATTAAGGGTATTTTTGAAATTTAAAAAAATAATGGACTTAAGTACTTATTAGTAAGATAAAAAACAGACTTATTACCGAATAAGTTTTCTTGACAGACTCAAGTCATTATAAGTTTATCTAGGAGGATTCAGCCTCAATTTTCACTAAAACTTTTAACCCTATTCCAACCCAAGCTTGACTTTAAACTCGAGGTATTCAACTTGAGTATTGTCCAAGTCAATTTCGGGCATGACACAATAATTGACCGACTTATATATATATTTCAATTTCGGATTGAACCTGATTTTAATAATTCGAGTTGAACCCATGAACTCAAAATCTCAACCTAACATGCAATCTAAATTTCAAAAATTTTAACCCAAACTATTTTTTGAACGAGTTAACCCGTTCAAGTTACACTCTTACTCAAAATAGTACGCCAACAGCCCATTGTTGACTCAGGTTCCCTAAGCTGCTCTAATTTTTACATTATTGTTTAAATTAGAGGGATTTGGAGGCCGGTCCTTAAGCCCAATATAATTTCAAAAAAAAATTGGGACTTAGGAAGGCCGGTACCTCCCTAAAAATTTAATAGGATAAAAGTACATTTTTAAAAATTATTGGGATACAAGTACATCTACTAAAAAAGAGTCATAAATAGTGTATATCTAATTGAATGTGATATTTTTAAGATTAAAATGTGAGAATTTCAAGATTCCTTTTGATATTTATGTATCATTTGAAATTATATATATATATATATATATATTTGTTCGTTCAAAGAGTTGTATATAAAGAGGGATTCGAAAAATTGTTATGTAAATAATGTCACCAAAAAGAGATACGAGATAATGACAATGAGGTCTAATCAATAACATCATGTAATGTCCTCTTAATAATGCCCAAGTAGTATTAGTAAAGAGTGATAGCAATATATTGACCATAAATGATGACAATATATATTTGCCAACTCAAAGAGTTACATCTAAAGAGGGACGCAAAAAATTGCTATGTAAACAGTGTCAACAAAGAGAAACACAAGATAATGACAATGAGAGTCCAATCAATGACATCATATAATGTCCTCTTGATAGTGTTCAAGTATTGTCAGTAAAGATTAATAACAAAAGATTGATCTTAAATGATGACAATATATATTTGTCTATTCAAAGAGTTGCACTTAAAGAGGAACTCGAAAAATTACCATGCAAACAATGTCACCAAAAAGAGACACAAGATATTGACAATGAGAGTCCAATCAATGATATCATATAATGCTCCTTTAACAGTGCCCAAGTAGTGTTAGTGAAGAGTAATAACAATAGATTAATCATAAATGATGATAACATATATTTGTCTATCCAAAGAGTTGTACCTAAAGAGGGACTCAAAAAATTGTCATGCAAAAAGTGTCACCAAAGAGAGGCACAACGTAATGACAAAGAGAGTCCAATCAATGATATCATGTAATGCCCCATTGATAGTGTCTAAGTAGTGTCAGTAAAGAGTGACAACTAAACTATTGTTTGATGAGCGTTTTATTGTTTGATGTTATTATTTTTTTGTTAAACGTGTTACTGTTTGATATTATTATATGTGTGTGTGTGTATATATATATATATATAGGAAAAATTTCATCAACACTCCTTCTAAATAGATCTATTTTTAACGACACCTCTTACCTTTTCTAAAATTTCACTGACCTCCCTTGTCAGTGTTAGTCGGCTAACAGACGTAACGGAAATAGACGTTTTACCATTTTACCCATGAGTTTTATAAAGAATTACATATTCATCAATTATTTTTCATTAAACTATATATATATATATTCCTATTTCCAAGTGTTATGTGCAGTATTATTAAACTATATATAAATATATATATAGTTTAAGTGTATGGTGTCATCGATTTTTTTAAAAAAAATGATTTTGAATTTTTTTATTGTATTATGTTTAAGCGTACGGTATTACCAATTTTTTTTAAAAAAAATTATTTTGAATTTTTTTCCTTATATTGTGTTTAAGCGTACGGTGTCATTTTTTTTTTTTTTTTTTAAAAAAAAATTTTTTTTTAAAAATTATTTAAAATTTTTCTTTGTATTATGTTTAAGCCTACAATATTATTGGTTTTCTTTTAAAAAAATTTTTTTAAAAATTTTTCCTTGTATTAAGTTTAAACGTACAGTGTCACCGTTTTTTGTTTTAAAATTATTTTGAATTTTTTTCTTGTATTATGTTTAAGCGTACGATATCACTGGTTTTTTTTTTTTTTTTTTTTAAATTAAAAAAAAATTATTTTAAATTTTTTCTTTGTATTATGTTTAAGCGTACATTATTACCGGTTTTTTTTTTAAAAAATTATTTTGAATTTTTTCGTTGTATTATGTTTAAGCGTACGGTGTCACCGTTTTTTTTTAAAAATTATTTTGAATTTTTTTCTTATATTATGTTTAAGCGTATTATGTCATTGGTTTTTTTTTAAAAATAATTTCTAAAAAAATTATTTTAAATTTTTTTTTTGTATTATGTTTAAGCCTATGGTGTTACCGGTTTTTTTTTTAAAATTATTTTAATTTTTTTCCTTATATTATGTTTAAGCGTACAATGTTACCTATTTTTTTAAATTTTTTTTTAAAAATTATTTTAAATATTTTCCTTATATTATGTTTAAGCATACGGTGTCACCATTTTTTTTTTTTACGGTGTCACTAATTCATAGCACTAAATTTTTTATATTATTCTTCAACGATTTATGTTAGGACTAGTGGCTTGAATTCATTGCAACGTTTTTGAAGGGTAAAATTGTGAAATAAGAAGAAAGGGGAGAGACAGAGAGAAGGGTTTCATGTGGAATAAAAAGGATAAAATTGGTATTTCATAAAAAATTTGGAATTACATCAACACTTTTTTGATTGTCAGTAACGACCGATTACGGTAAGTGAGTCTTTGATTTAACAGTGTAAATCAGAAGGGAGTGCAGTGAAGATTCAGAATAGAGAGGGGGTGTCTTTGAATTTATGCCTAACTAGAGGGGGTGTTGATGAAATTTTTTCATATATATATATATAGACACACACACACATATGAAATTTCAAAATTTAAATGATACACAAATATCAAAAGNAGAGGGGGTGTTGATGAATTTTTCATATATATATATATAGACACACACACACATATGAAATTTCAAAATTTAAATGATACACAAATATCAAAAGAAATCTTGAAAGTCTCACATTCTAATATTTAGATATTGAAAATATAAAAGTTGTCAATCAGGTACGCATNGAAAGTCTCACATTATAATATTTAGATATTGAAAATATAAAAGTTGTCAATTAGGTATGCACTATTTATGGTAGGGGTGATTATAAAATACATTTTAGAAAGAATTTGAAAATGTTTTAAAATGTGTACTTATTGACAACTATTTGACAAAAAAAGAACTTAAAAGAGAATAAGTTTGGAGGTGGTATTTAAAACATTCCATTATCTCAAAAAAATTCACTCAGCCAAATTTTTTTTTGATTAGGTTACTATTGAAAAGACAAAGTACTTGATATATCTAAAGTCCTTTTAAATTGCAAAAAATAATGACATTGTCATTACCTAATTTAAATACATATTCTAAAAGATTACGTACATTTTTCTTCATAAACATGAATCAAAAGACAGGTATACTAAAAAAAAAATATAACAGGTACACAACAAAAAAAATATATAAAAAAAACAGGTATGCAATAAAACAAAAAATAGGTATACAATAAAATAAAAATAAAAATAATAGGTACGAAATAAAAAAATAACTGGTACATAATAAAAAAAAAAGTACCCAATAAAACAAAAAATAGGTATGCAATAAAAAAAATAAAAAATAACAGGCAATAAAAAAAAACAGGAATGTAATTAAAAAAAATGATAGGTACACAATAAAAAAAAGTAGGCAATAAAAAATATAAAAAAACAGGTATGTAATAAAAAATAAAAAATAACAGGTATACATTAAAAAAAATAGGTACCTAATAAAAAATTAAAAAACAGGTACGCAATAAAAAAATAAAAAAAATAATAGATATGCAAAATATACCTAAGTCAGCAAGTCCAATTTAATAGAAACCCACAAATCAAAAAAAAAATAGGAGGGCATAGCAAAATCAAAAGAAAAAATTAGAAAAACTACCTCCTAACTCATTGTTTCTCTCCAAAATCAAACCAAACAAAAAGAAAAAAAGATAGAAGGTTTCTAATCGAATCGATTTTTCTCATCATCATTGGATGATTTGATGAATTACCATGAAGATAAGTCGTCGACATTGACTTCCGTGGCTTCATAGGCACCCAAAAAATTTCTAATTTGATCCAATTCACCTTCAAATCGGAAACTTGTGCAAATCATTGAGCGGAAACAAATTGAGTTGTTGCGAGAGAAAGAAATGAAGATTTGTGTGTTTTTGTTGAAAAATAAATAGGAGAATGTCTTCTATTTTGACTCACTCACATATTTTAAATTTAGACTGCAAACATATGATGAAAATAAAATAGATAATAAATATATAATAACTGTCCAATCCCATCACCTTAGGCATACAATGTTTTTAAAAAACAGAGGACTTTTTTTAAAATCAAAAACCGGTAGAACTATAATTAATTTATACATCAAAGGAGAAATCATAGCATAATTAACTACTTAAAGTAATAATTAATTTTGTCCTAAATACTAGCTGGCTATGAGCAACCTCACTTCAGAACATGCGCGCGTGGGAAGAATGGGAGCGCGCGAAGTTGCTTGGCCATCAGGTTTTGCCATCGGTTTCCATTATATAAAGTGTGGGGTGGGAGTGGGGAGGGGTGGAAGTGCATGTCTTGTACAGAAAGTTACACACACGCACGAAAAGTCTCTCCCCTCTCTAACTTTTTCACCTTACTCTTCTCTTTCTCCATCTTCTTCTTCTTCCTTCCACATTTTGAATATTGTGATTCAATGCCATTATTTAGTTTCAGTGTTTGAATCACAATATTCAGATTATAGTAGATAGTTACTCATGGAGTTCGCTGTGATCGGCTTGAGTATATCGGCGTGAATGAACGGAGGTTGTTTGTGAGCGATTTTCGTCAAGTTTTTTGAATGCGATTCAGAATCAGAGGTGCACATAAACGTGCACAGATAAAATCTCTATCCTCTCTCACTTTTTCCCCTTACTGTTGTTCATCTTCCTCAATATCTTCTTATTCCTTTCCCCGAATTAATGTCAATTTATGTATATTGTGTGGAAATTCGATTCAGTCAAAAGTTATGTATGGTCGCTAGTTTCTGATCCACATTACCATAAAAGTTACGTAAACAAACCCCGAAGAATAAATTTTATTTTTTATTTTGTTGAATTCTAATTTGCAAGTATGATCTTAATCTTATAGATTTCGGATCTTGAATATGAACAATATATTGGAAAGAATGCACGTTCTTTATGAGTGATTTTAGTCAAATTTTTGAATGCGATTCAGAGTGAGTCAATGACTAACAAAAACACGGACTCTTGTCAGGCAAGAACCTATGACTGATTAGTTCAGTCATTGTTGTTATGTGTGTAGTATATACATATTTTGTGTATGTGCGTGTGTATATGTGAATTCGTTTGATTTGTGTAGACAAAAGTTGATCTGTAATTCCTTCAAGGACATAATCCAAATGATTCAGGTTTTTATTTTCTCCTTTAGCGTTGTTTTCTTCTTTTTTTTTTTGGTGCTTTCCTCTAGCCTTGTTTTCTGCAACGTGCAACACGGCCTATCTCATTGACTGTTTAGGCTCAGAGTGCAAGGTGACAAGCAAAGATCTCTGTTCTTGATAGGAATCCTGCAGTATTAGTTTATGCCCTTCCTTTAGGACCTGCTACTAAAGTTCAGACAACCCGCAGAAGCCAAGATGTGCAGATCGCTCATCTCCTTGATGTAAGTTGAATCTTTTCAAATTGGTTAGTTGGGTTTTGCTCGTCTAATTATACTGCTTGTTGACCTAATACAAGCCTGTTGAAGCTTGATGTCACTTTAAACTTTAAAGTCTCCATTGGAGGTTGAACACATAATTATGAAAACAGATGAAAAAAAAACAGAGTTCATATAAAAAAGAACTGGGAGATCGTATCTATTGAGACTTCGTTTGTTCATGATGTATTGATTTTTGTTTTGTTTTGTTTTGTTTTTGTTTTTTTATTCCTTCACATTTTTGACTCAACATGTNTTTTGAGACTTCGTTTGTTCATGATGTATTGATTTTTGTTTTGTTTTGTTTTTGTTTTTTTATTCCTTCACATTTTTGACTCAACATGTTGTCCGATAGGTGCATTACTAGAATCCGGATGTACTTGAATTTTGCCTTACAGACAACCTTTTTGCTGGGCAATAATACAATACTGCTCAGCTGGGAGATTTTTACGATTTGTTTGAACCCTTCAAGGTGAAAATAATCTTTATGTTTCCTTTTGACCAATCTGGAAATGGTGACAATGTCACGGTACAATAACAATTTGACTACTCAATTTATTTATTTCTTGGAGTGTGCTGACCACACTCAAATATATTGGTTTGGTAGTTCAGGTTTGTGTCACGTGTACAAGAGATAGCCCAAGTGATAACATTAATTAGTTACAAATTAAGATATCGTAAATTTGAATCTTATTAATTTCTTAGAGTCAGACCATGTCTTAGTCTTGATGTAAATAGTCTGCTTTTGACCAGACGTAGAAAGACATTAGTCGAGATACGTATACATTAGTTCAGACATCCCTAATCTTTAAAAAAATAAAATAAAAATTGTATACATGTGGGAATGAGGTGCAACATTCAATTGTTGCTACAAATCAAAGATAATATTCATAAAAATTTGCATGACATTTTTAAATTTGAAATATTTCTATCTTATATCAGCTTAATATTTCATGACAAAATGCCTTGGCAAAAAGCCCTCAACCTCAATAATCCAATAACCATACATAATCTCTGTAACAATTCCTTGTCGTCATTATCAAATCAAGTTCTCACTTATTTTTAAAACTCCTTCAAAATCTTTCTAACTTGTTCAAGGGTCACAAATAACACCACAGTAAATGGGCCCTGCCTAGAAATAGTAGGAATGAACCCCTTGTAGAGTGCCAAAGGTCCTTCAGCTCTCACTGTCTTGAGTGCACAATCAAGTGCCCCAGTATATTGTGGAGCCATCCCTGGCTCCACCTTCATGTTCATCACCCGAGTTTTGATCACATCAATAGGGTTTGACGCCACTGAGGCCACAAAACCCGCGGCAAAGCTAGCTGTCACGTGAGTCCCAAGACCATCGTTCATCACGCCATGGTCCAATATTGCTTCCTTGATCTGATCATATGATGCAAGTTGTGATGCCGTGACAATCATAGCGCGGTTCACAGTAAGGGTTGAACCGCGCCACAGGCTAGTGATCCCTTCCTGCTTGGACATCTGTGTAATTGCATCAACCACTCCTTTATAGTTGCGGCGCTGAGAAATTGGAAGCCGACCATCGGCTTGCATTCGGACCATTGCCACGTCGGCAGGGTTGCCAACAGCTGCGCCGATGCCTCCGGCTAGCAATCCGGCTGTTATTTTCCGGCCAAGTGGAAATTTTCCCGAATCCGGGTCGGACCATTTCTGCTTAAAAACCTCGTACAAGCCCATTCTGGTGGTGGAGTACAAAGTCTGGCGGAGCACGGTGGCGGAGATACCGGAGAACAAGGCGGAAGCACCTTCAGATTGAAAAATGTTTATCCCAACCGAAATGGGTCCCACTCTAGGTGGTGCTGGTGCAGGAATGTGAAGGGTTTCTTGAGCCATTGCTGGGCTGTTGAAAGCAAAAGCTGGACGTAGCACTTGGGGGTTCGGGTTCGGAACATGGTTTTCACCCTGAAGCTGCATTCTGACCTTGATAAGGTCCAGAGGATGGGTCGAACAGCCTGCTACTACTGAAGCAATACCTCCCTCGACGAAGCCTTTCAGACCCATAATTGATTCTTCGTGTAGCGACTGAGAAAACTTATGGAGTTATGAAATTGGGTTTTTTTTTTTAGTGAAACAAACGGAATCAGAGAAGTATTAATGGAGTTTGGAAACAATGGGTGTCAGAATAAGTATATGAATGAATGAATGAATGGTTAGGAAGACCGGTAAGAATTAGGGTTTATTTCACTGGAGAGCAGTAGAGTAGAACGGAGAGCAAAAGCTATGGAGGAAGCGTGTGGTGCTATGGGTCTTTGAGACATATGAGAATTTGAATTTATANCAGTAAGAATTAGGGTTTATCTCACTGGAGAGCAGTAGAGTAGAATGGAGAGCAAAAGCTATGGAGGAAGCGTGTGGTGCTATGGCTCTTTGAGACATATGAGAATTTGAATTTATAGGAGGAGGAAAATAGAGGAAATAGGAAAGAAGGAAATCAGAGGCGTACAGGAGAGAAAACGCGGTTGGAGAAGGTCCAATTAGCAATGCCCTAACCCTAATTTGACTGGACCAGTTCTAGTTGGCAGTATGAGAAAATTCTAAGCCCTGAGTTTTGACTGAAAATATTAAGGGGAAATTACATTCACACTCCACGATATTTAATTTTATTATACAAACACCCCCTCATATTATAAAATTAACACTGAACTTCCTTAACATTTAAAACTTGTAACAGTCACGTCCCCTTCAACTAACGAACATTAAATTTGTTAACAATCAAAGTTGAGGTTTGTAATCATAATTCTCAAAATACCAAAAATACTTTCCAAATTTATCCAACTTCTCATTTATTTTTTTAATCTCTATAACACTTATATGTTTAATTTCTAAATATATTATATTAATAAATAAAAATTATTATTTTTGTTTATTAAATAATATTGGGTACTATTAGTACAATTTAAAAAATAATTATTTTTTTAAAATATTAATAATTACCTAATCCAATTATTTCATATTAAATTTATTTTTGTTTATTATTTATCTAATTACATAAATTTTTACTCTTACCACCGTCACCACCGGTTCCGCCACCATCACTATTGCCTAAACCTAACCACCGCAATAGTGCATCAGCCATCCAACACATCTAAACACCACCAGCACATAGAGAAAGAGATAGACAGAAACAGAGACGAACAGAAACTACAACCCCATAGAAGCCACCTCCGCCTTCACCACTGAAACCACCACTTAGCCAAAACCCATCATCAACCATCTATGTACATGACCCTTCTCCTCCATAACATCGCCACTATTGCATCGCCGCTACCTCAGTAACACGCACCAACAAATCACTATCACCACAACAATAGAAACGCCTATCACCACCACAACAATAGAAATGCCTATCATCACCACCACCACCGTCACCATAACAATGCCTCAACTGCAAGAAAAAGAGAGGGAGTTAGGGTTTCAAAATCACCCACCATCACCTCAAATTTGAGAGGCGAAGAGAGGAGACTTAGGGTTTCAAAAACCATTGTTGTTCTTTTGATATCTCAGATTTTTTAAGCTTTCAACCCTTTTGATTCTCGGTGATTTTGCGCTAATTGGTTCTTCTACTGAAGGCTGTTGCAGTGATCAAGAGAGAAGACGGATAATTTTAGGTTAGTTCTTCCCCTTGAAAGAGAGAGTTAGAGTGAGCGAGAGGGAGAAATGGAGATGGAGATGCTGGGGACTTTGATTCGTCATGAGAAAGAGAAAGAGTGTGTGTGGTGGGGGTGGGGGGGCAGCTTTTAGGGGAGGGGTCTTGGATCTTGGGTCTTAAAGGGTAGTTAATGAGGGTAAAATGGTTTTTTTTGTTTGGCAGTTAACGACGTTCATTTTGTAGGGACTCAGTATAATTTTAAAAATGTGAGGGAGTGTTTGTATAATAAAGCCAAATATTACGGACTGTCAATATAATTTACCCAAATATTAATGGTGGTGGGGTCGGCAAACCAGAAGGAAGATACCCTTGTTCCTCCAACCTTCTCAGGTTAGTACTTTGAATTGATGGGTTTAGCTCTAATCTAACCCGAATTTAAAAAATTGGGATCGAATTCAAATTTGAAAATAAAATTATAAATTATAAATCGACATGCATATATGTATATATTGTTATTGATGTTTTAAGTCTATTGCATATATACATTTTATTTTTCTGTTTCTATTTAGTTTTTATAATGGAAGTTATAGAATTAAGTTCAATTTCGGTGTTGGACTCAAAACTAAATCCTATTTGCTGTTCAAATTGAATTTTGATTAATAAAAAATTCATTTTCACTCGAGATCAACTTGAATTCAAAAATTTAATCATGAGTTGGGCTTGGGTTAGAGTTGCTCATGTTGATGTGCTTGAGTTGGATTGGACCTGGGTTAAAGGTTTCATATCTTGGGTTGCTTACTCAACTTGTCCAACCTATTTGAGTAGCAAGAATATATGGCAATAGCATAAGATTTTATAAGTACCTTGGTGATGGACATCATGTTACTTAGATTAGTTTCAACTGTAAAGAAAATGTTAACAAATTCTGAGAGTAATTCAGGAAAGGAGGAAGAAGAGTGGGGACGACCTGGAAGACATGAATCAGGACACTAACGAATATGGGAATATTTGGATTCATCAGTCTTGTGTTTTGAGGTTGGCACCTATAACGGAGCAAGATTTTACTGGTTTTGACAACGTAAAAACATATTGACAACAAAGACCCAATTAACAAAAGCTGTTAATCTTTTTTGCAGGTTGCAAGACTACAGGAGCAGTTGCAGAAAGAGAGGGAGTTGAGGACAGACAGTATAGGAAGCTGGACATAAAAAAGGGACCTTCCATGTCTCAACCTCTATTAATGAGAAGGTCTGGTCAGTGTACCTCACAATCACAAACATGAGTTTTGATTTTGCATTAATTATCGACTTCATGATGCACTAAAGGGGAAGGCAGAGCTTGAGGGAATCGCGGAAACAGAGGCAGATATCATCAACTTGAAGCAGAAGGCTGATGATGATCTTGGAGTGCAGTTCAACAACAACCAAATCCGCATCAAACACAACTGTGAGTTTTTTAATGTCTATTATATATCTATGCGTTTTCCTTCTTTTGTTCCATTTCACCCCCGACCCTCCTTTAAGTGTAAATATTTTCTCATTTCAGTATGTTTTTCCTGCCCTTTCCACAAGTTTACTGACATTGAGATCATATACGTGTGTGAATAAGTTAGATTTTCTTCAATTATGGAAAAAGCGTTCTAGTGCTTAGAATGGGTAAAAATGACTACATGGAATTTTGGTATGCCTTTCCTTATTCTTTTCCCGTGTTAATTTGTTTCAGAAAGAACAAACAGATGGACTTTGCGATTAACGTTGTTTTTGTGCTTGGACTGTGTTTGAAGGAACACGGATTTTTTCACGAAGCTACACTACACTACTCTAATAGACAGGATTTTGGTTGAAAAATGAAACTCCTCCTCAATGTAGGTTTGGCTCGGATGGATTTCGTTAGTCCTTTATTGTGATTCCTTGTATTGCTCGGAGAATTGGTCAGTAAAATATGCCACTGGAGCATTGTAACCCGGTTCAGGACGCAACTGAAGTATGTTAAAACTAAAAAAATTCACTTACATTCATAGCTAGTGGATTTTGCTAGGACTAATACTACAATATATAATGGATATTAGGATACCATTAACTCTATGACTAGTATGATTATTCTACACCTCCAAGGATTCCAGATAAGACATGAATTAGGTAATGAATAGTGTATTTTAGAATATTAGGTAACGCAGTGGCTATGCTCCATGGATCTTACTGTAAATTAAATGAGTTTTGAGCATGTCCCATGTGCGTTTATTGGGCTGCTGTTCTCTTGTTAATTTGTTAGCATGCTTTGCATGAGGAACTCATTAGATAGTGGATTTCATTTTCAATATTGAGTGGCAAATTTTGTTGGTCACCAGACTCGAAGAGGGGAGAGATTTTGCTGGATTATGAACTTGTCTTTTCTAAAAAGTATTAGACATAAGGGATCTCCGTTGTGTTTTTGGATGAAATCCAAATTGCTGATAGGCATGAAGCATCTGAAATGGTATCCAAGTCCGTGTATGATCATTTGCAATTTTTGCACTGCAGCATACANACCCTCCTTTAAGTGTAAATATTTTCTCATTTCAGTATGTTTTTCCTGCCCTTTCCACAAGTTTACTGACATTGAGATCATATACGTGTGTGAATAAGTTAGATTTTCTTCAATTATGGAAAAAGCGTTCTAGTGCTTAGAATGGGTAAAAATGACTACATGGAATTTTGGTATGCCTTTCCTTATTCTTTTCCCGTGTTAATTTGTTTCAGAAAGAACAAACAGATGGACTTTGCGATTAACGTTGTTTTTGTGCTTGGACTGTGTTTGAAGGAACACGGATTTTTTCACGAAGCTACACTACACTACTCTAATAGACAGGATTTTGGTTGAAAAATGAAACTCCTCCTCAATGTAGGTTTGGCTCGGATGGATTTCGTTAGTCCTTTATTGTGATTCCTTGTATTGCTCGGAGAATTGGTCAGTAAAATATGCCACTGGAGCATTGTAACCCGGTTCAGGACGCAACTGAAGTATGTTAAAACTAAAAAAATTCACTTACATTCATAGCTAGTGGATTTTGCTAGGACTAATACTACAATATATAATGGATATTAGGATACCATTAACTCTATGACTAGTATGATTATTCTACACCTCCAAGGATTCCAGATAAGACATGAATTAGGTAATGAATAGTGTATTTTAGAATATTAGGTAACGCAGTGGCTATGCTCCATGGATCTTACTGTAAATTAAATGAGTTTTGAGCATGTCCCATGTGCGTTTATTGGGCTGCTGTTCTCTTGTTAATTTGTTAGCATGCTTTGCATGAGGAACTCATTAGATAGTGGATTTCATTTTCAATATTGAGTGGCAAATTTTGTTGGTCACCAGACTCGAAGAGGGGAGAGATTTTGCTGGATTATGAACTTGTCTTTTCTAAAAAGTATTAGACATAAGGGATCTCCGTTGTGTTTTTGGATGAAATCCAAATTGCTGATAGGCATGAAGCATCTGAAATGGTATCCAAGTCCGTGTATGATCATTTGCAATTTTTGCACTGCAGCATACATTTGTGTATTTATGTGTTCCAAGGACCAAGACACTACCTACTCCTCCCCCCCCCCCCCCC
>CAUOFW020009613.1:1348381-1360577 GCA_963454935.2 Ilex paraguariensis | reverse complement strand
CAAAAAAAAAAGGCAAAGCCCCCACCTCCCCATTGTGTTTTAATGGAAATTGTTCTACACGACAAAAGAAATTGCAAGTTGGTTAGAATTTATATGGTGGACATAAATTGTACAAATATTTTTTTAAATGAATTCTAAGAAATTACGAGGTTGGGAAAGCTTATCTATATAGGCATAAATAGACACTCCATATAGGCTAGGTTAGTTCCATGTATATGCAATATACACTTGTATGTATGCACGTGTACTTTTCATATAAAGGTGCATGAAAGCGTTATGCTGGAACATAAAGGGGCATATCTTTGTGTTTCCGTTTGTTTTGTACACACAATGGAGTGACCTTACAGACTATAGTGCCTACCTTTTTTTTATTAAAGAAGAAGAATATTATGGAAGAAAAGGGAAATAAGAGGTATAATGTAAAACTCAAGATATCCTTAGAAAAGAGAGAGAAAAAGTAAAACACATAGAAGAACAAAGCGAAATGTAAGAGAACCACCTCGTAATCTCGTTGAAAATCCAACAAAAATGTTCCCTTGAAATCCCAAAAGAACACAATTCTATATAAGACAAGGTTTGAACGAAGAGAACTCTAAAATGCCTATCTTATTTGGTGACATAAGCCCAATCTTAGGTAAGCTTAAAAAAAATACATGTTACATCCCTCTGGCTCTAATCTCGCTTGTGTACTTTCCTTTTACTGTTTTCTTTGAGTAGGCTTTCACATCTAATTGCAGCTGCTATATTTAAACCTGGAATTGCTTAAGCTTGGGGTAATTGGCTTGCAAGTGCAAACCCAACCTCGATCCCTATTTATTTGGTAGCTGAATGATCCTAAATGAATTTCCTTACAAACCTAAGTTGTTCAACCAACTCATTTTTGTTTGCAGTGGGTCTGACTGTTGTATCACTCCATTCTGTTATCTTTCACAAGCAACTTATATAATCTGAAAATGGTATATAAATGCAGAATGCATTTGCGAATTGCCATGATGTCATCATAATCCTTGGGAAAAAATACTCTATTCTATGTACTGCTGGGCAATTGTTCGGACAAATGTAGACAGTGACAGAAATTTGAAACAGGAACCTCAGTCTTTACTTAATAAACATCCACCTCAGATCAAGCTTCCAGGTTCAATACATAACTCCAAATCTTTTGGGGGTTCAACCACTTCATCCTCTGGGCAATTTGGTGTTGGCAGGCCTTCTTTAAACAGCTCCAAAAACTTTGTCACGAAGGGTGAGGTAAGCAAGCTATACTTTTGTTGTATTTGCTAGATTTCTATGCTTGTGCTGTGCTTTTGTGGAAATAGATTTTGTTCTCTGTAGCCCTTTTAATGTGTTTATTCTCCTCTCTTTCTCTATCTCTCTCATGGAAAGAATTTTTTTGTACTTCATCATGGGTATGATGATTGTACACAGATAGATCAAACAGAGTAGAATGGTGCTGCTGGAAACTTGCTCGGCTCTCTTTGAAACTCCGGTAAAGGAAATAAACTACTATATTTTGTTAAGAATATTTTAATAAAAATAATATTTTATATGGGAAACTCAATTCCACGGTGATAAAATTTTTAAAAGTGTTTTTATATATATATACTAACTCTGTCTTGAATTAAGTGAAAGCTTGAGATTCTCGTGTGCGCAAGGGTGACACCAGTAAATGACAGTCATATTTTTCTATTAAATTTTATGACTTTTTTTTATATTAAATTTTAACAATTATTATTTGATTAAATATGGAAGTAATTATAGAATAATAACAGTCATATTTTTCTCTATATATATTTAGATATTTCATAATAAATAGATACACTTCCATATCTTCTTTGGATAATATACAAAGGTGTTTCGTGAAACTTTTGTTTCATTCTATTGTGCAAATCTGAGTAAAATAACAGTCAATTAAGCTGAGTTGTTATATCCGGGATTGATGTGTTGCTACCTTCTATATTGTGTATCTTTCACAAAGTAGTACAAATCGTCTTAAAAGAGTGATCTAACCCACACCTCACCCGGCCAATTACTTTATTTTTCAAACACATTTTTCCAACTTTTTTAAATGCAAGGTTTTTTGGGTAAGTTATTTAAATACAAGTTAAGTGATAAAAGGATCAACCAATCTATGAATATGACATCAATTCAAAACTGAAGTGGGAGGGAATCTGCTAGTACTTGGTTTATCACGCCCATGTAACCTTATGGGCTTGGGAAGAATCATGAGCTTGTCCCTAAGCAGCGGAAAACGATTGGAAATAAAGGCCATTACTGAATATGTCCGCCACTTGATTAACGGTGTGATAATATTGAACACCGAGTTCTTTGTTAATGATTTTTTCATTAACATAATGAAAAACTGTTAGCAAAATAACTTCAATAGATTAGAAGCTTTTGATCATGTATTTACTCTCCTTAAAGAAATTATGTCCCCACTATGTCGTTGTTGAATTTTTTGGGTTTATAGCAAATTTTTCTAGAATTAACAAAGTCAAATAAAATTTTAGATAGAAAATTCTAAAATTCTCTCAAGAACAAAATTGAGAAACGTTATTTTGTATATATTTGTATTGAAGGATCTGTAGAGGTATTTATAATACTTTAGAGATGTAAAAGGCAGGCACAACTCTTGGGCCAAGAGACATTAATTAATACACGTTATTTTGTATATATTTGTATTGAAGGATCTGTAGAGGTATTTATAATACTTTAGAGATGTAAAAGGCAGGCACAACTCTTGGGCCAAGAGACATTAATTAATACACGTTATTTTGTATATATTTGTATTGAAGGATCTGTAGAGGTATTTATAATACTTTAGAGATGTAAAAGGCAGGCACAACTCTTGGGCCAAGAGACATTAATTAATACACGTTATTTTGTATATATTTGTATTGAAGGATCTGTAGAGGTATTTATAATACTTTAGAGATGTAAAAGGCAGGCACAACTCTTGGGCCAAGAGACATTAATTAATACACGTTATTTTGTATATATTTGTATTGAAGGATCTGTAGAGGTATTTATAATACTTTAGAGATGTAAAAGGCAGGCACAACTCTTGGGCCAAGAGACATTAATTAATACACGTTATTTTGTATATATTTGTATTGAAGGATCTGTAGAGGTATTTATAATACTTTAGAGATGTAAAAGGCAGGCACAACTCTTGGGCCAAGAGACATTAATTAATACAAAAATAATTAATCGTTTATAGAGTTCAAGCCCAAGTGTCCATCTTTTGACTTTAAATATTATTTTATTTAAAATCTTGAAGGCTCATTGATTTGAAATATTTGGAACTTTCCTCCAAATCTTCTCACCATCCAAATTTATAAAATTTGGTATGTTTCTTTTTTTAAATTCTTGTACTCCCGTTCAACTTTTTCAATGTGGGATACCTTACATTACTAATTATTTTTAACAATCCCCCACTTAGATAGTAACGTACATAATCAAAATCAACTAAAATTTATGCAAGTGCCTAACTTTTAACTTTAAATATTATTTTATTTAAAACTTAATCAAAGCCTATTGATTTGAAATATTTGTAGTTACCCTCCAAACCTTCCCACTATCCAAATTTATAAAATTTGGTGTGTTTCTCCTTTTAAATTTTTACATTTTCTTTAAACTTTTCCAATGTGAAATACTTTACAAGTATCTTACATTATTAACTATTTCTAACAAAAACAACCTCAATATGCTTTGTGCAAGCCTGGAAAACAGGATTTGATGCTAATGCAGTTGAATTAATGTTGTTACACCAAATAGGAGGGACCGTTGAAAGAAAAATCATTAAATCTTTAAACAAGAAGTGCAACTAGAAAAGTTTAGCTGCGTCGTGAGGTTTGACAATT
The DNA here is from genome assembly GCA_963454935.2 of Ilex paraguariensis. Classification (NCBI taxonomy): domain Eukaryota; kingdom Viridiplantae; phylum Streptophyta; class Magnoliopsida; order Aquifoliales; family Aquifoliaceae; genus Ilex; species Ilex paraguariensis. The sequence continues at coordinate 1,356,717 of CAUOFW020009613.1, read as the reverse complement.
CGATTTTCGGACTCGATTGAGAAACCGTGTTTTACTTCTTGGCACTCGATGATATTGTACTTAAGCCAAGGAAAATACAAAACCCAACTATAGACCGTCTGTGGGAAGGGCAACCCACACAGTTGACGTCCGAAGAGGCTTCAATGCATAAAGGTCTAGGTTGAAAGACAATATCATAATCAAAATAGTCCCCTCCGTGTAACGTAAAATACATTTAACCGTGATCCAATATGTTGACGTTGGTGTTCCTTGTCTTCAAATAACTTTTCCGCCTACGGTATCAAAAATTTGCTATAACATTAAAATTGATCACCCAAATACTGGTTATGTGAAATAATATAATACTCAGAAGTTCAAGGTTAAACAACGGGAAATTGTGAAAACTTAGAACACAAAGAAAAAAAAAATTATTGTAGAGATTTTGAAATTAAAAAATTATTGTAGAGATTTTGAAATTAAAAAATAATAAATTTGGATTTAAGATCATAATTGAAAATATTAAAGTATTAGAAATACCCTTTCAAATCCACATGACAATTATTAATGAACCAGTTTTTGAACACAATTGAGAATCAACTGAGGAATGATCCCAAACGAAAAATTTAGTGGTGATAATATAAAAACATCAAAAGTTATAATTAATGAATTATCTGAATAATATAAGAATTTAATTGTAGATCACAAGCATTCACCATACCCAGAGTCTGTGATAAATTAAGTTTTCTAACAGGTAAACTTTATTTTATTACAAATAATAATTAATTAATTCAAGCATAGAATAATCAGTTATTTGACTTGCAGAGAATTTCAAGCATTCGATGTACATAGTATAACAAATCAAGAAATTATAAAAAGTAAAAACTTTACTAAAAGATAAGAGTTAAAATAAAAAAATAAATCATGCATTAAAACGAACATTGAATCAAAGATAATACCGTGCGTTATTGAAAGTATCTCCCCTACCTTTAGTTGGGCTTTTAGCAAGCCATAAAATTAGAACAAAAATTAGAAAAAAAAAAATGAAAAAAAATAATAATAATCTTCATCAAAAAGGTGAGAGTCCTTATTTATGCTAAAATAAATCCTAGGTATAGATAACAAATCTAGGGTTGGTTTTGGAGGAATTTTTTTCCCAAAAAATGTCCTTTTAAGTCAAATTTCGTACATAAAATCTTGGGGCGTGCGAGTACAAAATTTACTCAGAATTCGAGCTCAATTTTTGCATAGTTAGAAGCAAATTTACAAAATTTTTGTGAAAAACACTTTTGTAGCCCTTGAAGTATTCTTTCCAACCCCACAAAAATCAAGTCCATCAGATAACGAAGTCAAAATTTATAACCAAAATACTGAAGAAGTATCAAAATCTTATTTTCTAAAATATTTTTTTAATCCAACTTTAAATGAGTTTTCTTCTTAATTGGATTTTTATATGGATTAAATTGATGTCTTAATCTTCAAATCGTCCTTTCTTATTTTTGACTCTTCAATCTTTATCAATTGTGGTTCTTCTTCTAGTGATTGTTTCACTTGTCTTTTCTATTATTATTTAAAATCAACCANAACAATCTCCCCCTTGATGAAATTTCAATAAACTCCACTTGAAACATCAGGTAAGCATCTTGATCCAGATGCCCATTAACTTATTATGGGATGTTCAGTCCAGTATCCTGGGATGTCCATCAATCTTCAACAACGTAAAAAAAAAATCTTTTAACTTCTGGGTAGTCATTGGTGTTGTCAAATTCTCAGTTATCCGAGAATTGCTTTGAACAGACCGTGTCGCACCAATATTTGTTTAATAGTGTTTTCACAAGGCTCCACCTCGANATAACTAGAAAAAGTATCAAACTAGAAAATTAAAAAATCTAACACATTTAATCACAAATAATATGCAACTAATCAATCATTAAATATAACAAAATTACACTTTTGATGGTTAATCAGTTGGTTTATGTATAAATTGATAAACCTGATTTATGGAAAAGGCAANTTCTCCTGTTGAACCACTCTCCACAAGCTCTGTGTCCGCTCTTTCAAGAAGCAAGCTTTATCCGCACTTCATGTGTTACCACATTACCACTCCATTGAGAGCCTTTTTTGCACCTATCATCTTGCGCCCTTCTCTGCATCTAGAATTGCGTTTCCGTAACTTCCATACCAAGAGTCTATTATNTCGAGAGGATGACCATCACCCAGACTCAGTTTACTCCCAAAACACACGGTGAAGAAACATGTCTTGGCTTCGACCATTTTCATGTGGGGGGTGAGAGTGTATTCTGAGATTGGGTCACGAATAAATTACCACTGGAAGCAGTGACCTCTAAGCCAAGTAAGAAATGCAATGGCCCCAAGTCTTTCATGACAAATAGCTTTTTTAAATCGACAATAAGCTATNGATACCAATTATTGAGTTTTGCACAGCAGTTTGACACGCTCTGACACCAATTTCTGGTACCATTTGTTGGGTTCCACCTAGTGGTAATTCCGCCTGATACCATTTGTCCAAAACCTTGAAAGAGGTAAAGGATCAGAAGGTCAATCATTTGAACCAGGCAGAGGATTGAAGTTCAGGTCAATCTGTCCGAAACCTTGAAAGAGGTAAAGGATCAGAAGGTACTTGGACCAGGCAGAGGATTGAAAGCCAATAAAAACTGACTAAAGGATTTTTGCCGAAGTCTTCTTTGCAGAGAAACTTAACCATTTGTTTGAACCCACCCATCAAGGAGAAAACAATCTTTATGATTCCTTTTAACCAACCTGCAAATGGTGACAAGGATGTCATGATACAATAACAATTTGACTACTCAAATTATTTGTCTACGGAGTGTGCTGACAACACTCAAAATGTATTGGTTTGGTAGTTAAAATCATCACTTTGTAGTATAAATACCAGGTTTATGTCTTTTATACATGTGGGATTGAGGTGCAACATTGCATTGTTGCTAAAAATCAAAGATAATTCACACATATTTGCATGATATTTTTTAAATTTGAAATATTTCTCATCTTATATCAGCTTAATTTGTCATGGCACAACAATACCTTAGCAAAAAGTCCTCAACATCAATAATCCAATAAACAAACATAATCTCTATACTAATTCCTTGTCGTCATTATCATTTCAAACCCTCACTTACTTCAAATTCCTTCAAAATCTTCCTAACTTGTTCGAGGGTCACAAACAGAATAACAGTGAACGGACCCTGCCTAGAAATTGTTGGAATAAACCCCTTGTAAAGTGACATGGGTCCCTCAGCTCTCACCGTCTTAAGGGCACAATCAAGTGCCCCTCTATATGGGGGAGCCATCCCTGCCTCCACCTTCATGTTCATCACTCGGGTTTTGATCACAGCAATTGGGTTCGATGCCACCGCAGCCACAAAACCTGCGGCAAAGCTTGCAGTCACGTGGGTCCCGAGACCATCGTTCGTCACACCATGGTCCAATCTCGCTTCCTTGATCTGATCGTACGATGCAAACTGTGATGCCGTGACGATCATAGCACGGTTCACCGTAAGGGATGAACTGCGCCACAGGCTAGTGATCCCCTCCTGCTTGGACATTTGTGTAATTGCATCAACCACTCCCTTGTAGTTGCGGCGCTGAGAAATTGGAAGCCGACCATCGGCTTGAATTCGGACCATTGCCACGTCAGCAGGGTTGCCAACAGCCGCGCCTATGCCTCCGGCGAGCAATCCGGCGGCTATTTTACGGCAGACTGGGAATTTACCCGAATCCGGGTCGGACCATTTCTGCTTAAACACCTCATACAAGCCCATTCTGGTGGTGGAGTACAATGTCTGGCGGAGCACGGTGGCAGAGACACCGGAGAACAAGGCAGAAGCACCTTCGGATTGAAAAATCTTTACCCCAACCGAAATATGGGTCCCACTCTAGGTGGTGCTGGTGCAGGAATGTGAAGGGTTTCTTGAGCCATTGTTGCGCCGTTGAAAGCAAAGGCTGGACGCAGAACTTGTGTGTTCGGGTTGGGAACATGGTTTTCACCCTGAAGCTGCATTCTGACCTTGATAAGGTCCAGAGGATGGGTCGAACAGCCTGCTACTACTGAAGCAATACCTCCCTCGACGAAGCCTTTCAGACCCATAATTGATTCTTTGTGTAGCGACTGAGAAAACTTATGGAGTTATGAAATTGGGTTTTTTTTTTTAGTGAAACAAACGGAATCAGAGAAGTATCAATGGAGTTTGGAAAAAATGGGTGTCAGAATAAGTATATGAATGAATGAATGAATGAATGGTTAGGAAGACCAGTAAGAATTAGGGTTTATCTGACCGGAGACCAGTAGAGTAGAATGGAGAGCAAAAGTTATAGAGGAAGGGTGTGATGCTATGTGTCTGTGAGATATGAGAATTTGAATTTATAGGAGGAAAAGAGAGGACATAGGAAAGAAGGAAATCAGAGAGGTGTATAGGAGAGAGAACGCGATTGGAGAAGGTCCATTGGCAAAGCCCTAACCCTTATTTCAATATTTGACTAGACCGGTTCTACTTGGCAATAATCCTGACTTTTGACTTGAAACATTGATGGTGGTAGGGTGGCCAACGAGAAGTAGTTATGTTCCGCGTTACTATTATTTCTACCCTAAATGAGTCAGTTGGTGGCATGCCTGTACTTAAGTAACAATGAGATGGCTGCTTTAGAACTGTAAGAATTAGTAGTGTAATTTATGCGGGTTAATTTCAACCCAAACCGACCTTAACCGTACATGGATTGTGATTTTTAATATTTAAGTTGTGCTTGAACAATAAAATTCAATCTGAATTGAGTTTGGACAATACTTAAGTTGGAAATTCAAATTGATGATTTTAGCCATCACCCAACTCGAATTTAAAAAATTGGGTTTGACCTAAAATTTGAAAAAAAAATTATAAATAGACATGCATATATAAAAAATGTTAGGACATTTGTTATTGATGTTTTAAGTCTATTGCATATATAAAATTTATTTTTTCTGTTTTCTAATTAGTTTTGATTAATGGAAGGTATAGAACTAAGTTCAATTTTGGTGTTGGACCCAAAACTAAACCCTATTTTTAGTTCAATTTGAGTTTTAATTAACAAGAAATTCAATTTAAACTCGAGTTTAACCCAAATTTTGTAAGATGAGATAAACTTAAATTCAAAAATTTAATCATGGGTTGGACTTGAATTATAGTTGCTCAAGTTGTGCTGGAGTTGGGTTGGACTCGAGTTAAAGGTTTTGGATTGATCTCTTAACTAGCCCAAACCCATCAGAGTTGCACCCTTAGTAAGAATATACGGCAAATGCATAAGATTTTAGAAGTACCTTGGAAATGGACATCTTGGTAGTTAGATTAGTTTCAGCTGTAAAGAAAATGTAAACAAATTCTGAAAGTAATTCAGGAAAGGAGGTAGAAGAGTGGGGCAGAGCTGGAGAGTGGTGGAAGACATGAATCAGGACAGTAAAGAATATGGGAATATTTTGATTCAACAGTCTTGGTAAATCGCTTATTTTGAGGTTGGCACCTATAACAGAGCAAGATTTTACTCTTTTTGACACACTAAGAACATATTGACAACCCAATTAACAAAAGCTCTAAATTAATATTTTTTGCAGGTTGCAAAACTACAAGAGCAGTTGCAGAAACAGAGGAAGTTGAGGACAGTACTGGAAGCTGCACATAAAAAAGGAACCTTCCTTGTCTGAACCTCTATTGATGAGGTGGTCTGGTTAGTCTACCACACAATCACAGACATGTGCATTAATTGTTGACTTCATGATGTGCTAAACAGCTAAAGAGGAAGGCAGAGCTTGAGGGAATGGCTGAACGCATAGATATATAATCCGTTTTTCCTTATTTTTTTTCCATTTCACCCCCCACTCTCCTTTAAGCATAAATATTTTCTCATTTCAGTATTGATGGGTTAAGCCCAAATAGTCCAATTTATGTGTTAAAGTCCAACCCGAGGAGCCCAACCTCATTTTGATTCCACCAACCCCAAGACAGTCCAAGACCGGTTAGACTTCTTGCTTAGCACGTCATCAAGAGGAGAGCACAGGAAACTTATCTGCACCACCAAAGGAAACGGTTCAAATCCACCAAGTCCAAGACAGCCCAAGGCCGGTTAGACTTTTTGCTTAGCACGTCACCAAGAGGAGAGCGCGGGAAGCTTATCCACACCATCGAAGGAAGGAAACAGTCCAATCTTTGACCACGTTTCATGAAGAGCTCCCCAACCTCTTCCTTCCGTTGAGGATAAGTCGTGATCTCCACCAAAGATAATCTCTAAGCTGTGATAAAGAAGCCTTGAGGATATGTCATGATCTCCACAAGAATGATCTCTTATCTACTATAAAATGGCTCTAATCTGGGAGAGGAAGGAGACACTCATCAGAGACTTACAGAAGACGAACCGACTANTGTACGTACTTGGTGATGACATTGACTTCATATTGGTCAGTACTGATTAATGTTGTTTTCGTGTTTGAAGAGGAACACGGATTTTTCCATGAAGCTACAATACTTTATATTCATAGTTAGTGGATTTTGCTCGGACTAATACTACAATATATAATGGATATTAGGATAATTCAACTAGTACGGTAATTCTGCACCTCTAAGGATTCTATATAAGACATGAATTAGGTAATGTATAGTGTATAACAATTCATAATTAATACCATACCATAGCAAAAATGCATAATTGGAATCTCTATAACAATTCTTTGTCGTCATTATCAAATCAAATTCTCACTCATTTTTAAAAATCTTTCAAAATCTTCCTGACTTGTTCGAGGGTCACAAACAGCACAACAGTGAACGGACCCTGCCTAGAAATGGTTGGAATGAACCCCTTGTAAAGTGCCATGGGTCCCTCAGCTCTCACTGTCTTAAGTGCACAATCAAGTGCCCCACTATACGGTGGAGCCATCCCTGGCTCCACTTTCATGTTCATCACTCGGGTTTTGATCACATCAATAGGGTTTGACGCCACCGACGCCACAAAACCAGCGGCAAAACTGGCCGTCACGTGGGTCCCGAGACCATCTTTCATCGCACCATGGTCCAATATTGCTTCCTTGATCTGATCGTACGATGCAAGTTGTGATGCTGTAACAATCATAGCGCGGTTTACCGTAAGGGATGAGCCGCGCCACAGGCTAGTGATCCCCTCCTGCTTGGACATTTGTGTAATTGCATCAACCACTCCCTTGTAGTTGCGGCGCTGAGAAATTGGAAGCCGACCATCGGCTTGCATTCGGACCATTGCCACGTCAGCAGGGTTGCCAACAGCCGCGCCGATGCCTCCGGCGATCAATCCGGCGCCTATTTTTAGGCCGAGTGGTAATTTACCCGAATCCGGGTCTGACCACTTCTGCTTGAAAACCTCATACAAGCCCATTCTGGTGGTGGAGTACAAAGTCTGGCGGAGCACGGTGGCGGAGATACCGGAGAACAAGGCGGAAGCACCTTCGGATTGAAAAATCTTTACCCCAACCGAAATGGGTCCCACTCTAGGTGGTGCTGGTGCAGGAATGTGAAGGGTTTCTTGAGCCATTGTTGCGCCGTTGAAAGCAAAAGCTGGACGCAGAACTTGTGTGTTCGGGTTGGGAACATGGTTTTCACCCTGAAGCTGCATTCTGACCTTGATAAGGTCCAGAGGATGGGTCGAACAGCCTGCTACTACTGAAGCAATACCTCCCTCGACGAAGCCTTTCAGACCCATAATTGATTCTTAGTGTAGCGACTATGGATCGAGTTATGAAATTGGGTTTTTTTTTAAGTGAATTCGTTTCACAAACGGAATCAGAGAAGTATCAATGGAATTTGGGAAAAATGGGTGTCAGAATAAGTATATGAATGAATGAATGGTTAGGAAGACCAGTAAGAATTAGGGTTTATCTTACCGGAGACCAGTAGAGTAGAATGGAGAGCAAAAGTTATAGAGGAAGGGTGTGATGCTATGTGTCTGTGAGATATGAGAATTTGAATTTATAGGAGGAAAAGAGAGGACATAGGAAAGAAGGAAATCAGAGAGGCGTATAGGAGAGAGAACGCGGTTGGAGAAGGTCCATTGGCAAAGCCCTAACCCTAATTTGACTGGACTGGTTCTACTTGGCTGTTTGGGAAGATTCTTTTGCCCTCACTTTTGACCTAAAATATATTATATATTAATGGCGGTGGGCTCTCGGCCAACCAGAACGAAGGAAAGCCTTGTGAAGAGCACGTGGCGAGCAAGTGTTATGTTCGGCGGTATTATTATTTCTAATTTTGATTATTGATTATTTTTGTTGCGTGATTATATGGTAATTGGTAAGTGTCCAGCTTGAAAGGTCTGACCTTATGACCATC
>CAUOFW020009613.1:1334330-1346097 GCA_963454935.2 Ilex paraguariensis | reverse complement strand
AAAAAAAAAAAAAAAAAAAGAGAAGGTAATATAGTTACAATCAAGAGTTGCCTCTAACAAGTATTAACTCTTTTGATCTCTTATTTGTTAAAATCTTAAAGAGAACAAAGTTTACAAATTGAGCAAGACCAAGATAGTTGTGATTAGGGAGATTTAGAAATTTTCTTTTGGGTGGGTATTTTAACAAAATTTAATTTTTTTTCTTTCCATTTATAAAATAAAAAAATATTTATATCTATTACATCATATTGATACATAAAAATTTATTGAATACAAGAGGTGCAAAAGTCAAAGATATATAAACAAAAAACAAAAAATGATAACTTCATTGTTGATGCTTATATCTTTCTATATATGTCCTCAAGTTATCATTCATCCATTGATATTAATCCAATTACACAATCTCAATTTTTGCTTTTAATTTGTCGGACAATGTCGTAAAAAAATAAAAGGTTAATTGTAAATTAATTTTAAATAATTTTACTTTTAACGTAAGAATAAGAACGTATCTCTCAAAAAAACTCATAAATATGTAATTAAAGTCAATTGAAAAAACTCCCAAAACTATAAATCTGACTAAATATGGAATTGTATATCAATCAGCACTCACATTTTCTTTACATATTATTGAAAATAAAAGTAATAAGGTGGCCACAACAAAATGTAGTCGAATAAAATTCAAATATATATATATATATATATATATATATAAATAAAATTCAAGCAATGAGGTTGGGCCAAATTGAACAAGAAAACCATAAGTTATAGGTTATTTAAATTCTTGGTGGCCATGAATTATAGGGTTTTTTTTCTTTTTTCTTTTTGACATACTAGTTACTAAGGGTACGAATTGGGCAGATCAATGCAAACTTAATCCCAAAAATTAATAAGGTATATTTTGGCACAAATTTCAAGTACTATAATTGAGTTTACATAATTAAAAAAAATCCCAAAAACAAAGTAATTTTTCTAATCCATCCAAATTTGTTCTGAATTTATAAATTTAGGTTCACCCCAATTATTATCTAGGGTTAATCCATCCTGGCTTTACTAATTTGGATTCAACTTTAACAATTGAACTCGGATTTTGGCCTAGTTATGTACCACCCGTTCCTTAACAGCTTCAATCTTACTTGTGCCGATCTCTTTGCCTGTTTTTTGCTCTCCTCTCCCCAGTTTCTTTTGATATCCCCCGGTTCGAAAGCAATCAATTGAGCAACTAGTGGTTCTGCTGTGCCTTTCCTTAAAGCATCACTAGTGATTTTCTTTTCTTGAATATTCAGGAGCTAACACCATTCCAATGCCCCCCTTTCGCCATGAAAATTAAAGCTTTATAAATACAAATACAAGCAATATATTGAAACTCATTGCCCATGGATTAAAAAAAACCCGTTTCAACATAAAAAAAAAAAAAGGATAAAAACTAAAGCAAACATATAATATCATATTCAAAATTGTAACTAAGTGTTGCCCATTGGTTCAATGCCCGATTCATAATTAGAAAGTTTTTTTCGGTCCTTTGCTAATTTGGGCTAAAACTTTGAAAATATAAAAAGGGCCAAAATAGGAATCAAACTTGATATTATTAGAAATGTCAAAAAAAAAATATCATATTTATAAAATGGTGGTTTAATAACATGGGGTGTCAGTGACGATTTTGATAATCGAAGCAGTGTCTTTAAAGATATAATAAATTAGAATTTTTTTTTAAAAAAAATTGTTTTGTACGGAACATACTAGTGTTCTGTCCGAAATAAATAACCCACGATGATGATCTATCTATGTGGTCCAGCCCTTGTTTTTGGGTTTGATTGGTTTTCGAAGGGGCTGCTGTTCCTCCCGAACAGCAGAGGAGCCGGATCCGCCCCCTCTTTTCCCTTAAGATGTCATCTTGGCATTTCCAAATTTGTTATAACGACAATTGGCACAGCTCAAAGGCATTCAAATGCATGTCGATGAAAGCCGTTGTAGATTCTCTTTTCCACCAAATTCTCTGAAAATTTCTTGTTGGAGGTTAGTTCTTGGGAGGAAGGCAAAGCATAGCATCTTGCACATAACGGTCTATCTATATAGGGACCAAAATGACACAAATTAAAAATTTTATAAACAAAAAATTGATATAATGAAGATTAAACTGACAAAATATCAATATTTTATAAACAAAAAATACTATTAAACCATAATTGTGTTCTGACCATAAAAAATAGAGCTTTAACAATTATTTAACGTACCATAAAAATTATTCTTAATTTTGGACGAGTAAAACAACAAAAATGTGTGGCGAAGTCAAGCCATTGTGACTCACCATTGGTTATGTATCGGTATAATAACTTGAGGGAAAGAAGGAGATACATTCAAAATTCTTTGTTAAGGATAAATAAAAAAAAACAACATTAATGTGGTGGGATGGGATTATGATTGAAAGAAATCTATGTTTTGATAACTTTGAAGAGGATTATTGTTGGGTAGTTTTAAAGACTAAGAGTCTATTAATCAAATGATCTGACTCAACTAAGACATGCATATGTAATTTAGAAGTACAAAAACATTTGTAAATATTAATTTATATCGATTAGGAGAGGGGGGTGTCGTAAAACGATTAGTAATACCCCATATTTAGTGACTTAATTCAATTAAGTTATTGGATAGGTTGAAAGTTTTAATATCAGATAGAACCCATTTTTAATATTAAGAATTATGTTCCGAAATTAAGTCCAAATATCATTTTCATATAAAACATATAGATTTTGAGAGAAAGTTGAGTGCATAGATGAACAAGTCAAAACATAAACCAATTATTATTATTATTTTTGATATTTAACAGCCAAGGATGTCTGAGCTGGTTTATACACATTTTTTTTAATTCTCTCTCCAGTCTAGTCAAAAGTAGGTCATTCACGTCAAAACTAAGATATTAATTAAAGATAAATTTCTTATAATCTAACTTAAAAAAATTATCAAAATTTAAATTCAAATATTTGAATTTATAGCTCCTCTCCACTATCATTTCAACATTTCCTTGGGTTATAAACCAATTAATTATTGAGACGGCAAATCTGTCAAATGAGACGATTCCACAGTTCACTTCAATTCATATGTCAAGGTATTCAACCTTTAAAAAAATACCCACGTTCCTTTATTGGCTGATAATTTTTTATCCAAATAAATGTAGATAATACTGTGCAACTTAATGGATAATAAATCCTTAGGCTGTACTTCTTTCTAATAGTTTAAATATAAATACATATTTTACCATTAAGTCTAAATATGAAATTAATATATATATATATATATATATATATATATATATAATATGTAATTGATAAATCAGTAATGCTACACTAACTAAATTTTGGGATCAAATTTAAAGTCCAAATGACATGACAGTATATTATTTGGAGTTTTTATTGGGATCCGAATGACATGACACAAAATAAAGAAACCCAAGTCAGCTGCCATGTCATTTGGACTCTAAATTTTGTCCCAAAATTTGGTCAGTGTAATATTACTGTTGATAAATATGTTTTATGTATATATCAAAGAATATATAGATAAATAACATACATTTCATTGTACATAATTAACTTTCTATTTATTTTTCTTTCTAATTTTAAAATGATCGATTTTGATGAGTTGAAAGAAAAATTAATTCATTCATTTTTCCGTCATTCCTTACCAAATATAAGATTTTATTTAATTTTTTAACTTTTCATCCTTTTATTTTTTTAACTTTTCATCATTTTATTTTTTTTATCATACCAAATGAAACATTAGAGTCGTGAATTTAAACTTCGTTGTCCCATTCTTATAACAGTGTCTGACAAATTTTAAAAAAAAAATTGAGAAATTATGTAGAATGGAATTGTTGACGCTTCTGCACAGAACTTCTGTTCAAAAACCACCATGGGTAAAAATTGTAAAGCACAATAATTGCACGTCGCCTGAGAGATTCGAACTCTCGCGGGGAAACCCCATGTACTTAGCAGGCACACGCCTTAACCACTCGGCCAAAGCGACGGTGCGTTCTTATGCTTTCTTGATGATATATATTTATTAGTTTGATTAGATTAATGCTATTGAAGTTATCAGTTGGTCATGTCCTATTGTGCTTTCAAATCATGTAAATTATGTCAGTGTTAAAATTTATTGAGTTGATATAACAATACAAGACTCTTTTATAATCAAGTTTATATTACACTTAGCTAAATTCGTGCCGATCTATTTACTTGACAAGTTTTATGAATTCAATAGATTATCACCCAATTACTCTAAAATTAAATTCAAACGAGTCCAACCTGTTAGTTTTATCTACTTCATTGGGTTCGCAAGTCTTGTGATGAATTGTCAGGCTTAGAAACAATTGACATGATCCAATAGTATTAGTGTAATTATAATTGTAACCATTGATGAAAAATAAACGTATTCGATTTTGTAGCACGGATCTTTTACAAGATTAATTCGGATCAACTTTGATTCCTTTAGAAAATGTAGTTCAAGGAGCTATATATGGAGCAATTAAGAACAATTTATATCAACTTCTCAGAATTTAATAACTTCAACCCCATTAACAACTATTTATGATTTTATTTTCGAATTATACCCATTATCTCAAATTTTGAATCGAACTAATCCATTGACATAATAGTTTTTAAGGATAAAATTGAGTCATTTAAGACCTAGAAGATTGACAAGGCAAACCACTAGTTTTCGAATACGAGATACCCATCCTAGTCACTATGAACATATTTGCCCAATTGACACATCCGAAAAAATTAATATTGGACATATTGGATCCTTGGCAATTCATGCAAGGATTTGTCATTGGGGGTCTCTAGAAAGTCTTTTTTTATGAAATTTCGAAGAAATCACCCTGTAAAGATGAATACCATATGGTAATGATAAGAAATTGTTTGACCTTGAATAGCGGTATTCAAGAAATACTTGTATTAACATCAAGTACTTTTTATTTATTAGGTAATCGAGAATATCCTTTCTGCACCATTCATACTTGAGCCACTAATCAACATACATCTTTCTCTCCAGTAAATGAGACATCAAATAAAAGAGGTAAACTTAGAAGTTGCATTATTTGGATGTCCAACAATACCCTTTTTTTTTGGTTATCTCTCCTCCTAACAGTATTTTCGGGTTAATTACATGCAAGCCTCCTCGTGTTTACCTCTAAATTGCATGGACCTCTCTAAACTTGAAGAAAAATAAAATATATCACCACCATATTAGTAACCAAACTTGTGAAAATAAAATTAATTATGTTAGTGAACGGAGCAGCATACCCTACTTACCTATATTTAGTTAAAAGAAATCTAAATTCCATCCCACGATTATACAATCACCATCATCGCCGCACCCCCTACTCAGATTTCAAATTCATGCATAGGTTGAAGCAATTGTGGATAACACAGTCGAATTTTAACTATACGATTGATCATACGCTCTCTAATTTGGCAAAACTACACAACTTCAGCAGATCCAAATTTCGTAGGACCCATATCTATATATATAAAACAATTAAATAAGGTGAGAAGCGACTCGAAAAACTTTTTCTTTCACCTTTTTTTTAGAATTTTTAATTATTTATCACTTAATCAATTATGTTCTAACACATGTCTCGTACGACTACTTGTCTACTCCACTAATTAACTATACTCATTGAATTTTATTTTTTTTAAATGAACAACTAATTTAATTTTTTTAGAAAATATGGTTTTACCACCATAACTTTACATAATTATTTTATCACCCTATTTTTTTTAAAAAAATAATAAATTTTTATCCAACTTTTTAAATGGTATGGTGACAATAAAACCAAAAAAAAAAAAAGAAGCAAAAAGTGGACAGAGAAGGGGAGTTCAATTTTCGTGCGGCCAACGCTAGTATTCTATACGTTCCTCACCAGAGTCTATTAAAACAAAGGCTCCTGCGTTTTTCCCTCCATGGCGGAGAACTTATCGCAGGACCAACCATTTCTTTCTGAACAGCTTTCTTTTTCTTTTTTTTAACTTTCTTCCCCACATAAAATTCTCACTTCTCCTTCTTTTCCACACCCCTCCCTATTATACCTCCCATACCCAAAAGGAAAAAAGAAAAAAAAAAACAGAAATTATATTAGATCAGAAAAAAACCTCCCTCTTGTAACCTCCACCTTCCTTCCCCGATCGATGATGGCCACGACGTTGATGGAGTTTTTTCCGATCTATCGCTAAAACTAAATCAATGAGAACTGTCATTGCCAAACACAGGCGTCGTCGATCTGGGTAAAAATTGGAAGGAGCATTTTATCAAACAATGGAGGTGCAGAGAATGGAGGAGTTGTTGTTTTTATGGTCAAGATTGCAAAGTAACCGTGTTGCCCTTGTGGGTGGAAATCACACCGCTTCCAGGTTTTGCACACGCTAATCTCGTTTCCGATCACAGTCACTACCCTCTCCTCTTTCTTGCTCTTCTTGCTTTGTATGCAATCTTTTTTAATTGCTCATCCCTTCTTCTTCGATCTCCCTCCAACTCTCCAAAATTTCAAATCCTTTGTTCTTCGCTTACATATAACTGTTCAACATCGCTCTTTCTTTTCTTCTTTCTTGAAAAACTCATTTCATCTGATTGACATGGGGTGGTACAAAGCCATGGATTTTGTACATGATTTTCAAATGAGATATCACGAGAAGATCAAGAAACTGAATATGGGTGGCCTAGCCCTTGCCCTTGGCTTGAACTCGGAGACGAATTTCGTGATAATTAGGCTCCCTCATTCATGGGTGTTGAAATTGGTATCTAGGGCTGTACTGTTCGTGTTAGCTTTGGTTATTGTTTCTTTCTTCTGCCTCAATTCGNTAGCCCTTGCCCTTGGCTTGAACTCGGAGACGAATTTCGTGATAATTAGGCTCCCTCATTCATGGGTGTTGAAATTGGTATCTCGGGCTGTACTGTTCGTGTTAGCTTTGGTTATTGTTTCTTTCTTCTGCCTCAATTCGATAATCGGAGGTTTTACAGCTAATTTCCATGGAGCCAATTCTAATTCTGATCTTGCAGTTGATACGATGAACACAGAGCTGTTGCCTTTATTTTTCCGTGATTTGGCCAACGAAGGCCTTCTGAAAACGGGTGATCGAGCTGTTTTCCTCAGCAACGGCAACGAGGAAGCCATTGATGATTCTCAATTTCTGAGAGATAATGAGATGGATTTGATATCGTATTCGGATTCAGAGCGACAAAGCTTGATCCCTGATGAGACTTTTGACTTTGCTTTAACCCATGGCTTCCATGGGGACTCGAAATTCATCGACCGGGCTCTCAAGGTTGGTGGCATCGCTGCGATCCAACTCAGTGACAACCCTATGGTGGCATTTCAGAAGCCTTCCAACTACAAAATTGTCTATCTCCGAAAATTCGATTCAACCCTTGTGGCCATGCGGAAAACAAGCAATGGTGACACAAATTCACCAACACAACGGAAACTCTGTGGTCTTGCATCGGAAGCAAAGAAGGCAGCTCTGAAGAAGCTCGAGGACGTTCTCCTCGAACCACCAAGAGCAGCATCAGGGAGATCAAACACATACCTCAAGAAAACCAGGTACCTACCGGACCTAATGGGCGACTCTCTCGAAAGCTACCCACGACGAGTCTTCATCAACGTTGGCTTGCCAGACAAAAACGATTGGTTCGCAAAGCATTACCCAACTAGAAATAAGGATTTTGAGATATACAAGATTGAAACTGTGACAGAGGAATCATCCGGGAGGGAGGTACCACAGATTGGGATGTCGGATTGGCTGGGGAAGACCGTGAAAGAAAATGAGTACGTCGTGATGAAGGCAGAGGCTGAAGTGGTGGAGGAGATGATGAAGAGCAAATCTATAAGACTGGTGGACGAGCTGTTCTTGGAGTGTAAGCATCAAGGTATAAAGAAGGGTGGCAGAAGAAACAGGAGAGCATATTGGGAGTGCTTAGCTCTTTATGGGAGGTTGAGGGATGAGGGTGTTGCTGTGCACCAGTGGTGGGGTTAGAACAGAAAGTAGTTCACAGAGAGAGAGAGAGAGAGAAGGGCAGAGAGAGGTGACCATGTCCACAACAGTGTCCTATATTTAAATATCTGTGTTTTATGCACTTGCTGTTTTTCAATGTTTGGGTTTTGGGTTGTTCTTGATGATGTTTCTAAAGAGATAGGAGATAATGATAGTCATAAGAATATGGAGGGGTGTATCCAGAGTGTAGGAGTGATACTCTTGTAATAACACAATATTGACTGCTTCCTTTTCAGAAATTAATTTCTTAAGTAATATTCAGGTGCAAAATTTGAATCTTGAACACTAAAATCTCATGTTTGGAAGGGTTAATTTGGGGTATACTGATCTCAAACTTTCATCAGCTTTGGCCAAGTTCAACCATAAATTGCTAATTTCACTAAATCTCACTGGGCTGTAATGGATATCATTCTTAAGCTAATGATAAATAACTGAACTTGATCTAAATTGATAACATTTAGAATGGAAAGATCCAACTTCTTTGAATCAGACCTTGAGGTCACGGAAGTCAGCAAAATATGAGTTAGACTGGAGTTAGGAAAATCAAATATCTGTAGAACACAATGTGGGATGCAATAAAAACTTCAATGCCGAGAATCAAGCATTGCATATATGTGTGAGTGTGTATATGTGCCCATCAGCCCATGCATTTACAAATTGAGCGAAAAGGAAGACGGTATACATACTAGACACATGGACTTGGGCATAATATTTCAGAGAACTTGTTAACCTCATAAGTACATCTTCAATGAAATGTAGTCGTAGAAAATGAAACTACACCCCACAAGAAAGTTTTAAGCAGGCCAATTCACCATAGATAAGAGGGTTTTACAAATGGTTTAAAGAAGAGTTCTTGTCAACTTATCACAGCTAATCCTGTTTAACCCCCATGCTGCATTCCAGCCGTACCCAGTTTTCACTTAATTTAAGCAAAATTGGAACCAAATTACATCACCGAGCCTTCTCAAATTTCATGTGATCTTCTATTTAACGGGCCTATGTCTCCAGAAAAAGAATAATATTCAAATATCCTAGCATCCTATGAGCCAAACTGAACCAATCTCAAATTTCGCACCAGCAAAGTTAAAAATTGCTGATAAAAAAAAGAAGTTAAAAAAGGGCAGAAAATCACAGAAAAAAAAAGGAGAAAGGAGGAAGAGAAGGGGGGGGCTCCACCGTGAAAAAAGTAAGTAATGAAGAAAGTGCATAAGTGAGATACGGACTATTTCAAACCCAAAAAAAGGAATGTTTTTTCCCTGGCAATAAATAAATTTTGAAAAGGCAACCAAATGACTGAAGCTCTCGCTGCCACTCAAATTCTATTCAAGTTAATAACCATCGATATTTATTACTAAAATAGATCATGAGTTTTTTCTAGTTTGCAAACCAAATCACAACTAGAGATAGAGAGGAGCCACATAAGAAAAACCCCACTCTCAACAAAAGAATCAAACAATCAATATTCTGATCAATACAGACAATGCAAAAAAGACAAATAGCACAAATGGAGAATATTCACACCCAGAATTTGGCTCCAGGTCTGCTTGCAGAAGAGACTAATGATGCAGGCATAGCTGGTCAGATGGTACCTGTGGTACAAAGACTTGCACCCCAATCAATACTGGCCGCACACAACAAAAGCACGCCATCAACAGAACATGATTTGGTCATTGTCATATTGAATAACGGCTACCCGGAAGCTAAGCAATCACATATCACACAAAGTGAGTGTTGCAGATACAAGCATCGGACAATGGCATGCTAAGATCAAAGTTTCAATAACCTAAAGTGACATAAAAACTTATAAGACAAGACATATCTGCAGAGATATATTGCTACATATTCACATACCTACAGAATGAATCTTTAAGCAACGAAGTGGAAACTATACTGTGAAACACTGCTTAAGAAAGAATACCAAGATACATACCGACAGTAGATTCTTAAGTGCCTTTCACTATCATAACCGGGCATTGTGCATGGTTAGAACAGTAGTTGCTTACACTTCCCAGAAACATCCTGTTTGGATTCAACAAACCATGAGGTGTAATTCACTGAAAAGAGCACACCAAGGCATAGAAGTTTGATGATCAGAAAAAAGGAATCAATATCTGAGTTATGTTAATTTGAGTTCATGTTCATGTCAAGTATATACTTTTAAAGTAGAGCAGTTTCACACTGCAGGTCATCTCAATATCAGTAGTTTTCAAAAAAATGTCTTTAAACAAAGTGAAACCCTCACCACTAATTACTCTTGGCACTTATTTGTGCGAGCCAATATAGTGGTCCATTGATTTGTGAAATTGCCACAAAAGACACGATTGCAAAATAATAACATAATTAACAAGTTTTATGTGACTAGAATAACTACTTTCATGGTACGGGGGCCAATCTAGTGCCCAATTCTTCTTCAATGGCCACATCTGTGGTGATAATATGATACATTCCAATGCTATATAAATATACAATCAAAGCATTCAATCCATTGAAAATCATCAAAAATGCATGAAATTGTCAATATATTACTTTCTAATCGGGAGTTGTACCTTTTAATAGGTCCGAAAGCACGGCATCCCATCACAAGCAAATCGGCGTGCAAATCCTCCACAACTTCACATATGTTCTCCTTTGGATCCCCAATTACAACTTGTGTTTTAACTGTCACCTAATATAGAAGAATCAATCCGCCACTAAGAACAGTAAAAGCATGATAAAACAATAAATATACGTAGAATTTTGTGGTATAATAGAAACGGTCAAATTAATAACAACTAAATGTGTAACTTCACCACACGCACACACGTACACGCATACGCATAGAGAAAGAGAGAGAGTAAACCCTAACATGTTTATCAGAGCAAATCTGAAGAGCGTGAGCCAAAATAGCCTCAGTGATGCGCCGCTGGTGCGCCTCAATCGCCGCTGTGAACGCAGGCACTTCCAAATCACCTTGATCACAAAATTTAATATAATCTCAGAGTTTAATCAACTCAACCAACGTAAAATTAATTCAAATAATCTCAAAGAGACGATCCTTGTAAATACTAATTGGAAAGAAGAATGAACACTGGTGTATAGACTTAACTGGGACCACCGAAAGGGATGGCACCGGGATTGAGGCCGGCGGCTATGGACGGCGGGGATTGAACGTGGAGGATCACGAACGAACCTTCATCGGTGTCGGAAGCAGCAGATCGGAGCTTGAGATTGTCGAGTGCCCATCTCAGGCCGTTCATGCTCTCTTCGCTGCCATCGACGGCCACAAGCACGCACCCCAGCGTTCCAGACATGGTTTGGTCAAACACGTCTCTCTATGTCTCTCCCCTCTCTCTCTCACACACTCTTTCACTCTCTTTATATTCGTAGACTCACTCTTTCGTCTTTCCTAAGGGTGGAAGTGGTTTTTATTTTCAGGCAAAACAACAACCGTTAGCGATGGTCCATTTTTNTCTTTCGTCTTTCCTAAGGGTGGAAGTGGTTTTTATTTTCAGGCAAAACAACAACCGTTAGCGATGGTCCATTTTTATTTTTTTTGGGAAAATTGTGGGATAATACATTTTTTTAACAATATTTCTGGAAAAATTTATTACCCAAAACTTTTAAGTTTGTAAGCATATTTTTTATAAAATATTTGGTAAATAAGTACATAATTTCAACTTTTTATATTTTAGCAGTACATAAATACCTTTTGCTTATTTTAGGCAAGTAGTTCCTTTTTTTTTTTTTTT
>CAUOFW020009613.1:1269163-1325722 GCA_963454935.2 Ilex paraguariensis | reverse complement strand
CCCCACCAGCAAATAAAAAACAATCAGCCCCTCTAACATTATCTGACACACTATTTAATCCCTGTTTTTGTTCTTTTTTTTTTTATATTTTATATCATTCTATAAATATTTGAGACTACCAATGAGTCTTTAATCCAATGGTGCTTTTTATGTTATAAAAATTTTGTCTTCTTAAAATTAAAAGTTAAAATTTCCCTCCCTTTTCCCCTTCCCCCTCCCAAAAACAAAATTTTTTTCAAAATAAATAAATAAATATTTGAGGATCTTATTATAGTTTTAAGAAAATATAGGGGTCCGACTGAAATTTATGCATAAAAAGCCATTGACTCTCAGGTCCCAACCCAGAGTGATCCCGGGTCAGTAGTGGGCCCTACGGCCCGAATATTTGAGTGATGGCAGCATTCACGCTCTTCGATGTCCTGAAAACGAAATTCCTTTCCTCCACTCCAACCATCGAAATCTACCGTCCTATTAAAATATTTCCGACGTACAAAATATTCCCATTTTTAAATTACACTTACCGTCCTATTAAAATATTTTAATTCAATTTCCGTATATATAAGATTTTTACGGCGTCTCTCCATCTAGAAAAAGCCCCAAAATTTCGATCTGAGAATTTTTTGGGTCAGAATCTTGAGAGCAGTACAAGGCATTTCTTCATCCATTCACTGCAGTGACTTTATTGCTTGCCCCAAGAGACACTCTCTGCACAGTGCACACACACACACCNTCTCGATCTGAGAATTTTTTGGGTCAGAATCTTGAGAGCAGTACAAGGCATTTCTTCATCCATTCACTGCTGTGACTTTATTGCTTGCCCCAAGAGACACTCTCTGCACAGTGCACACACACACACCATCTATATAATATATATTTCTCTTATGTATAGCTATCGTCACCGCCAAAACAACCGTCCAATATCTATCCCAATCGTCATACGTCACAATCAACGAGGGTTCTGATCGTGTCTTGATTAGCCTTCGCGTGCGCAATCTAATCAATATTCATCATTGATCATCGTGGGTGGCATTTTTTGATTGTCGGCGAAGGATCTATGAGTGTGAAATCAGGGTTTAGGGACAATTTATTTTTGTCGTATAAATGCATGTGGGAGGGGATCTAGGGCTTTTATCGGGCTTGGTGGTGGTGGTCTTGGCGTTGGCGCCGGTGATCGGATTTTTTATTGTTCGCCGGAAATGGCGACGTGCGATGGCCAGGAGGGAGGAGATCAAGCGGCTTTTGGTTTTGGCATCGGAAGAAGCAGCTAGGGTCGAGCTCGAAGCCACCACTGTGTGTAGCTACGGCTACGCCTTAGACGCCGCGGAGGTAACGGCATCGGTTTCAAGGCCTGTGCAGTATCAATGTGCTGTGTGCTTTTGCCCCACTACTAGGCGTTGCGCCCAGTGTAAAGCTGTTCGATACTGGTATGGTAATTCTTAACCCCTGTTTGTGAAATTTTGATTTTTGTGTATAATTTTGTGAATAATTTGGTTGATTAATTTATTTTTGTGTGTTTCTCGTATTTGGCTAGAATTTAAGTCAGTTATTAGTGACATTTTTCTGTTATGAAGTAAAATTTGGAACACTGTTTCATTTGGTTTTGTGGTCCTGCACATGATGATATGTTTGCATGTTTCCTGCGCAGGAAATTGTGTATAATTTTTATGGAATCAACTTGATTTTTAGACTGTAGTTTTGGAGAGGACAGGGTGGGATAAAGGGCATTTGGCCAACACAAATTTTGGGGAGGATTTCCATTCTTTGCTCTGTCTTGTTCAAAACCAGTATTTATATCAAACAGATGCTTGAACCAAAAGAATGAAAGAGATCAGTAAAAAAAATAAGTGCAAAAATGGTGGAAGGAATATCTCCCGTCTTAACTATGACTTTGATCAACAAATGTATTTTGTTTTCTTCAGTTGTAACCAATAAACTTCCAAATGATCTCTGAATTCTGGTCATCATTGCAATTTGTCCGAAGTACTGAAAATCTGCTGGGTGTGATGCAGAATCTTCTTGGGTATGTGAGAGTGGAAATGTGG
The DNA here is from genome assembly GCA_963454935.2 of Ilex paraguariensis. Taxonomy (NCBI): domain Eukaryota; kingdom Viridiplantae; phylum Streptophyta; class Magnoliopsida; order Aquifoliales; family Aquifoliaceae; genus Ilex; species Ilex paraguariensis. Next base: position 1,323,680 of record CAUOFW020009613.1, on the reverse strand, counting down.
ACAAACTTGGATATATGTTATGGCTTATGACATGTAATATGCATGCGATAAAACAAAGCAATATTGAAACAGTTATGACATGTTTCAGGGAATTGAACCTTGAATGTTGTGTATTGAGAAAGGTACAAATCTTTGGTCTACATTATGCCAATTGAGAGGAACGGTATCAAGTGATAAGGCCCATTTTGGATCATGAGAGGTTAAATAAAATATTAATGGGTTTGCAATGATGTTTAGGAATTAAACTGCCTAAAGGAGGTATAATAAATTGCTGAGCCATCTCCAATCCCAACCCCCATGTAAAAAGGAATTCAATACGTTTTAGGTAGAGATTTTTTTATTAGGCTTTATTTACATCTTGTATCATGTTGGTATTGTGCAGCTATTCTTGTGGGCTGAATAACTTATCACGATAGAGCTTTTGGTGGTAGTTTGTTGCTTTATTTTCCAATGTATCGATCCTTCCTTTTCTATTACCTTTTCTGCTTGTTAGCTTCATGATTTTTTGGCAAAAGAAGAATGTACATACTGCAAAGTTACTTCATTGAGGATTGTTTTCATGTTTACTATTATGGGATGACTTACCAATAAATAAATCTTGAGAGATGTTTTTTTTTTGGTTGGATGGAACATGTAAAATGTATACATATAGAAGACGGAAGGAAACGGCGTGGAAGGGAAAAACAAGACAATCATTACTCATTAGTAATTTCGGCGACGAAGACAATGAGTGGAAAGTTGTTTTGTAGAGAGCTATTTTAGTGAAAAGATCCCCCTCCAGAGATGGGATCTGATTCCTACTTTTGGCAGGGATATTATTTCCTTCGTTAGCGTGTCATAAATTCGTATCATTTGATTTTTGAGATGGCTTGTACACCCTTTAACTAATCTTCACTTATAAATCTTTTTTGTCGAATCCTTTGACCTTTTAATTTTTGTTTATATAACTAGTAAATCTTATTTGGCTAGTCCACCCTTCGATAACTTGTTTATAAGTGTTATCTCTATTTTTTTGGCGGATATAATCATTCTTAATTCTGTTCATATTAATTTTACCACACTCAATTTTTGAATATGTTGTCTCAAAGTTCCCCAACACTCGGTATCACAAAACATCACGGTTATGGATTTTATATAGAACTTCCCCAACACTCGTTGTTGTCTCTCTCTCTCTCTCTCTATATATATATATATATATATATATACACACACACACACANCTTTTAATTTTTGTTTATATAACTAGTAAATCTTATTTGGCTAGTCCACCCTTCGATAACTTGTTTATAAGTGTTATCTCTATTTTTTTGGCGGATATAATCATTCTTAATTCTGTTCATATTAATTTTACCACACATCCATCTTATCATTCTCATTTTTACCACACTCAATTTTTGAATATGTTGTCTCAAAGTTCCCCAACACTCAGTATCACAAAACATCACGGTTATGGATTTTATATAGAACTTCCCCAACACTCGTTGTTGTCTTTGTTGTCTCTCTCTCTCTCTCTCTATATATATATATATATATATATNCTCAATTTTTGAATATGTTGTCTCAAAGTTCCCCAACACTCGGTATCACAAAACATCACGGTTATGGATTTTATATAGAACTTCCCCAACACTCGTTGTTGTCTCTCTCTCTCTCTCTCTATATATATATATATATATATATATACACACACACACACACACACACACACACACATATATATATATATGTATATATGTATACACACACACACACACTCTTCTAATTGTTGTCAACTTTATATCATAAATAAATGGCTCCCGATTCTTCAATCATTCGTTAGCCAAAGTCATCCTTTAATAAATCTATAATATAAAACAGGGTAAGTTTCAATAAATCCATCTGATGGTCTCAAATAGACTCATCTAACGTTAACCAACATCCCTCTCAAAACCATTTACATTGTATCGTGCTTTCAGACACAGGTTACCCTTGATGATTCTTATGAGCCGACCTAATAGAATTTGAGCACTGATGGAAGATATAGCTACATGAGCAAGAGATCTTGTCATGACTATCCCACTGCAATAATTCTTGCCAAGAGGGATGGTTATGTTGTGGAAATATCATGATCGAATGAATGTTAATCAAATCAAAATTAAGTAGAAAAAAATATGACTTCTATATTCATTAATGAGGAAACTATAAGACCACAAGTTTTTATGGTTTTAAGGATGGTAATACAAATCGGTGCCAATGAGGATGGAAGACTCTATTACTTATAAAGGCTTTGCAATCTGGATATAAATGTGACAACTGAACACTATCTCATCCCGTGAATAATGAATGGTCAATATTTTGAGCAAAATGCCTTCTCCGCTTGTGTTTGTTTTTAGAACTCTTTCTGCAGTTGCAATGGTATTTGCTTACAAACTAGAAATTTAGAAAATGACATGATATTTGCTAGGAGTTGTAGCATAAAAAGAGTAAATCAGCTTTATTTATTATTTATTTTTTGGGAAATCAGTCATTAATGTAGCAGTCCATGTATAAAGTACCTACTAAAGTCTATGGTGTAAAGTGTCTTCCATCGTACCGCTATGTATGTGTGCATGCGCTTGTGTGTATATATACTGAAGATGCTGTTTTTGTTGTTCTAGATTTCACATTTATTAACATCATTATTTAATGTTTCAGCTCTGGGAAATGTCAAATTATACATTGGAGAGAAGGTCACAAGGAAGAATGCCGCCCTTTTACCACTGCTCACCAGATCAATGGTATGGGAGGTACTTCTAATCTGAAGGCGTCAAAACTAGAAGAGAATGAGAGTTCTGGTTATAGCGTTGAGACTGAAGGGGAACAGCGTGCTAAACCAGTTGAAACCTCCCCTGAAGTGCCCACATGTTCTAATGCCAGTCGCTTGGGATTACCTCATGGGAAGGATGATATTCAAACTGTGTGTCTGGCAGATGATAAAGGGACAAATTTGACTGGTCACTTATTACCTAAGGGATTTTCTGCATCCGCTACCTCCAGTGAATCATCTGTTGATGCTTCTGTCAGTGATTCAAATGATTCTGATAGATCAGATGAGCATCAGTCAACTAATGTTTCTCTGGAGAAGTTTGACTCTATTTGTGAAAACATCAAACAAACTAAGCCACCTTTCTCAAAGCACCCCCTTTGGGCCAGCTCTGTAGATAGTTTTATCCGTTCAGGTAAGGTTAATCAAATCAAACCGAATTGTATTGATGGAGATAGTCAGTGTGGATCATCAAGTTCATCAGGTTGGAGTGTTGGTGGCTCCCATGTGTCTTCATTCTCTGAGCCTTCTACATCCTCTTCTGGTTTCTGGGATGGAACTCTTGAATCCAGTAGGTCCAGAAATGATGCCCTTGATGGTTCTGTTCTGTTTAGTTCCAATGAGGCTGGTGATGGCAATGCAGTTTCTGCTATGGATCATCGTAGTTCTTCGTTTGACTTGGCTGGAAATGCTGTTTCTGCTGTGGATGTACAAGGCTTTGGCACCAAAACGTCCATATCAGAAAATGTTCAATCAATTAAGTCTGGAAGCAGGGAGCCTACTGATGGAATTGCAAAACTGAAAGAAAGAAGTGAAAATGGTTCAAAGTCCAGGAGATCACCCTCGTTGAGCTCTAAAATGTCTAATCATATTGATGCCGACATACTGAAATCCAGTGAACATAGATATTCCTCATGTAGTGCATCTTATGCTTATCCGACTTCCAGTGCTGAAGGACGTTCACAAATTAAAGATGTTTCAAAGGTCAGTCCCTTGCCATCCTTGAGTGCTGAACGGTCAAATTACGGGGTTAATAACACAAGCAGCACTTTACATACGCTGAAATCTGAAGAAGTTCGATCTTTATCATCCAAACCTTCTGATACTCATTTATCATCTACATGTGGAAGGCATACAGTTCAGAATGTGCAATCTGGGCAAATTGACCCTGCTTACGAGGGTGCTGCTTGTTCCTCCCAGTTTGCAGGTAAATACCCAAATGCTGGAAATGGCGTGAAAACATCAATGAGGAAAGTTGTTGACCAGCTCAGAGCCTCTACATTATCACGGTACTATACCTTAGGGACTGGGAGTGAGATTGCGGGAAGATATAGTAATAAGGTTTGGCTTGCAGCTTGTTGTGTTGTTTTGGTTCTACGATGTTTGCACTTATAATGTAATACTCTACACTTAGTATATCTTTGTTTTTGCAGGGCCTCTTTCCATACGAATTGTTTGTGAAGCTTTATAACTGGAACAAGGTTGAGCTCCGCCCATGTGGTCTTACAAACTGTGGGAACAGGTAATGAGGCAAACAAGATTAATGGTTCATAGTTTTGTGGGGTTCGATGCTTGATTTTGAAATCTCTGCAAACTTGGTTCACTTGAACTCAAGACGCTTCTTGATTCTGCACTTTGGCTGTTCCCTGTATTTTTTTGAAGCAATGTGAATGTGTTGCTGTTATCTGTTTTTATCTTATTCACTTACTTACATATTATGTCAAATGAACGTGAATAATGTGTCTTACATGTATGAACTGATGTTGATCCGTCACTTTGGGTTTCAGGACTTGGTGGCGCAACTTTCTGTGGTTCTGTTTTCAGGAACCAGCTTTATTGTTTACACATTTGCATGCTGTAATGTCATGTCTGTTTTCTGTGCCAACAATGTCAAACCAATGATTTTTCTAAAATGATATTATGGCCTATACAGTTGAGTTTGTTGGTTTAGTAAGTTATCTAATTCACAAATGATAAAATATTTGATGATGTGGCTAATCAGATTTATTGGCATGTGCTGGAAACTATGTTCCACTTATTCCCTTAAATGTACTCTTGTAAACTTGCACTACTGCACCCAATACTCTTGGAAGCTTACATCTCTGTCTCTGGTTTTCTCCATTTCAAGTTGTTTGCTTCTTATATTCATATCGTTTTTATCATCACAAAAATGTCAATGCCATATTTTTCCCCTCAGCAATGCAGCATAGAGACTCACTTGTCATATTTCTATTATATCCCCTATTTTGGAGGTCACTTCAAATATTGCAGAAGGTTCTGTTTCATTTGGTTTTTTAAACTGTGCTCTTCTTTTTTTAAATCTCCTGCAGTTGTTATGCTAATGCTGTGCTCCAATGCTTGGCATTTACCCCACCTCTCACTGCTTATTTTCTCCAAGGACTCCATTCCAAAGCATGTATGTCTCTGATCTTGATCCGTCATATGTCATTCATATTGGGCATGTAATTTGATTCTCTTGGGTGTTAATTTCTTTATTTTACATTCATCCGTATTAGGTGAAAAGAAAGAATGGTGCTTCACCTGTGAGTTTGAAAAGCTGGTTCTCAAGGCAAAGGATGGTAGTTCCCCACTTACTCCAATTCGGATATTATCCCAGATACAAAACGTTGGAAGCCATCTTGGTAATGGCAGAGAAGAAGATGCGCATGAATTTTTAAAGTGAGCTGTCTTTTGCATTTGTTGGGGCCTGCTGAGATTGTGTTTTTTTCCTTGCGATCTGTTAATATGTCTTAGTGCTAGTTAATTGAGGAGTGAATTCACAGGTATGCTATTGAAGCCATGCAATCTGCTTGTTTAAAGGAAGCCGGGGTAAGTGCATCAGGTTATTTGGAAGAGTCAACTCTCATAGGCCTTACATTTGGGGGCTACCTTAGATCAAAGGTAATTAATATTCGATAAATTAAGAGCTTTAGTTGTTTTTGTGCGCTTGCGTCTGTTTTAACTATGGCTTGCACGTCATTTGGCCTATGTGAGTGGATTCTGCATAGAATATGGATAATGCGTGTAAACTGTGAGACTGTAATGTGCAGATAAAATGCATGAAGTGTGGAGGCAAATCTGAGCGGTATGAAAGGATGATGGATCTGACTGTTGAGATTGAAGGAAATATAGGAACCCTCGAAGAGGCTCTAAGACAGTTTACGGGTACCGAGATTTTAGATGGCGAAAACAAGTACCAATGTAGCAGGTTTGTTGGTTTAGTTTGTTTCTTAAAGCCCTCGAAGAGCATCTTTTGGTATTAGTCATTATATGGTGACATCGATATGCAATTTTCTAACAGTGCACCTTTATAATTATGGCAATAAACTGAAGCATTATGGTTGAGGCACAAAACCCTCAGGATTCTTTGAATCATGTTTTATTTTCATTTGGTGTGATGGAATTTCTTGGTTCCAAATATCTCAGAATTGGTTTTGCTTTCCAATGAGGACTTGGCGTTCTATTGTCTTTGTCAAGATTCCTCACTGAGGAAACTGTATGTGGTCGTGCCTTCATTGCATGACTTTAAACTCCATACTTATTTGGTAGGTTTGTGCTGTCAGGTGTTCACATGGCTTATATCCCCCGTCAGTCACCAATGCCTTTAGGAATGGTGTAAATCATGGCAGGTTCACATTGGGCTTTCAGCCAGGCATTACTAGTCTCAAAATTTGATAGATCATTATTTGTTCCACAAAGCTTATTCCTAATACTTGTAGTCAATGCTTGCTGGGTGCCATTCTGGTTCAGTTTTATTTTGAATTATCTTTAGGATAAGATTGGAAGAAAATTGGGTTTGATCCTACTTCCTATTTAACAGCTCATGGTTAATTGGATGTGTTTACGTTGTCTGTTCAATCAATTCTCTTGGTTGTGAATGAACAGGGTGTAAGTTGCAATTTGTAGAAAATGTGTGGAACTGCCATGCGTGGTACTATGTTGAATTGATTCAGTTACAATTATAGTTATGATCAAGTTTTATTATCGGTTGTTCTTCTTAATTTTTCAAGTATGAATAATTCATGGTACTCCGGAAAAAGGTTGCCTCAGATTTTGGAGATTGGGAATAAATGTAATGTGTTTAGATATTGTTTACTGTCTACTCTGAATCTCTGATGTGGTTGTATCATGCATATACTTCTCATCATTAGAGTTTGAATAGCAAAGGTGCACCTTGTATAGTTTAGTTTGCACTGGTGGTGGTTTTTATTTATGGACAAGTTTATGAAAGTTATGTTAAATGATTTTAATCACTTCCCGGGATTTATTATGTTGGCTCAATATTTATTATGTTGGATGGTAGTGCACATGATAATCTTTTTTTTTAATAAATGTGGTTCGTGGAATTGTGAATCAGGTAGGGAAGGAGAAGTTGATTTTATTTATTCCTTGTTCTTAATTGACTTTATTGTTTCATTTCATACTGCACTATACTGTGACCCCTAAAAAATCATTACATTGTTTCATCCCCACTAACCAAGGGTGCTAGGAGGGTTGGGTACAGACTTAACCTTTGTCCTCTTAATTTTGTCAGATGCAAATCTTATGAGAAAGCCAAAAAGAAGTTGACAGTACTGGAGGCTCCTAATGTTCTGACTATTGCATTAAAGAGATTTCAGGTAATTTAGTATGTCGAGATTGTGTTTTACTTTTTGTTTTGCATTTTTCTTATCACTTGCTAAACTCTATAATTTTGCAGTTGGGTAAATTTGGGAAACTCAACAAGTCAATTCGGTTCCCAGAGATTCTGGACTTGGCTCCTTATATGAGTGGGACGAGTGACAAGTCCCCAGTTTACCGGCTTTTTGGAGTGGTGGTTCACTTGGATGTCATGAACGCTGCATTTTCTGGTCACTATGTGTGCTATGTGAAGAATATTCAGAACAAGTGGTTCCAGACTGATGACAGTACAGTATGTTCTTATTTGCATTAAATTTGCACTTCTAAACAAGTTTTCTTTAAATTATTGTTTTTTCTTTACTGCATTTTAAAGCATGTTTGATTTTGATTTTGTGGCTTTTTTTCTTTTGAATTTTATCAAGGCAACAATTGGATTTATCGAACTGTTTTGCCAACAAGAAGCTTTCTCTCCATCATAAGAGGCCTTTTTTATGAGGAATTTTTAGTGCATTGTAAATGGACGCTACAGATTTTTCTTGTTGGGGTACAGTGCTTGTGGTTCCATGTCCTATCCTCTGCAATTATGGATTGGATTTGACTCCCTATGGTAGTCTTGGTTATGTAATTCTTTCAATTGCAAAGCTATGAAAGAATTTAGAGAACCCTAACTGAAAAAGTATGTGTAAGCTTCGTTTGACTTATCAGTCCTGGGAATCTGCCATTGGACCTGTTAATATCTGATTCACCAAATGTACAATTGGGGGGTGGTTAGGTTATTTATTTGGGCTTGAGCCTGGTTTAGTCTGTGAGTCTGATGGCAGAACCTATTGATATCTGGTAGTTAAACTAAAAAGTTTTTCAATAAGGGATTGTCTTGGCAACTTATGTATGCTTTACTTCATTGCTTGATTGTAGATTGAGCTACTGAAGAATGAATTTATATCATTTTCTCATAGCTTTGATCCTATGCTTGTAATGGTTGTGTAGGTCAAAGCTGTGGAACTTGAAAAGGTCTTGACAAAGGGGGCGTACATGCTTCTTTATGCTAGGTAAATGTTTTAGGAGCTCTTCACTATTTTTGTACCGCATTGGTTTGGTTTCTAATTAATTACTTCTAAATTTGTAAAGGTGCTCGCCACGGGCCCCAAGAGTAATAAGGAACTTAATAATTCCTCGTGATCCAAGATATCCAAAGAATCCAACATCGAAGTCAAGATCCAATTCTGCAGGCCCATGGGATGATCCTCTGGCTGATTCGCTGGGTGGTCACATTCCACAAGGCCATGCAGGTGTCCATATGATTCAGACGAGTTTGGAAGAGGACTCTTCTAGTGACATTTCTTCCTCTTTCTTCTCCGAGGCTGGTTCTTGCAGTACCGAGAGCAGCAATAGGGATTCCACTGGCATTGATGACTACTTTGATCAAATATTTGGTGATTTGGGATGCAATTGGAATAGCCCTCATAGGAATTCCTCAGATTCTGACACTTCATCTTCCGCATCATCTCCATCTCCCATGTACTCAAGGCGTCCACACCCTGCCAACTTGGACTATAATGCTTCAAGATATCCTGAGACGAGTGGCTCTCGGATTGATAGTGCGGAACCAGCTGTGGATAGTGGTGATCTTTGGGCAAGACAACCTGGCTGGAGTAGCAAAGTAAGTGTTCCGTATTCATATTCTGACTCAACTAATCTTAGGAAACTAGTTAGTAGCAGTAGTTGTAGGGAGACCGACTCAAATAGATTAGGATCAGTTTACCCTTTCGGCAACACGAAATCTGGTGTATGTTTTAGAAGATCAACGAGTGGAAGAACGGATTAAGCATTCTATTAAAGAGGTTTTGAGTTAGAGAGAAGGGGGGGAATAAGAATTCGGGGTTTGGGATTAGGGAGTGGTTGTATGTATTGTACTCTTGCTGTTGGCTCTGTGTTGAAAATGAGCCATCATTTTGTCACTCTCTTTCCCATTATATATAGTTATGTCATTTTGTATAAACATCCATCTCTAGAGTGTACAGAGGGATAAATATTCCCAATTGTAGGAGTCTTCAATGGAACTTGGCTTATTGTCAATATGAAGCGGATGATATACTTTTATTCGTGGTTACTATCCTTGAGAAAAAGTTTTATGTTGAGTTTTGGATTTGGATTTTATCCAATACGTTTGTCAATTTTCTTTTAATTCAACGATGAATCCCCTTTTTTTTTTTGTTTTTTGGTTCAACGGTCAGGGGTTTCTAGGTTAATTTATGTGCACCTTGACTAATCCTTTCATCGATTCGGTCAAAAATAGGTTATTTATGTCGGAATTAAGATATTTATGAAGGATAAATTTCTCATACCTTAATCTCTCAAGGGTTTGAATCATCACAGATCAAAAATTTAGGTGAAATTTATTGTATATAAGTGGTGTCCATTATTATATAATGGGTATCTTATTATTTAGTGAAATTCAGGAATAGTATCGGGGATAATTATGTCTTAGGGTCCAATGGGTATTGAACTTTATTTTGAACGAATTTACAAGATATTATACCGAATAATTCATTAAATTTTAGAGCACTTGAAAGACTAACGATTATATCTAAAGGGACACGGCACACCAATCTGGTAAAGTAAAAAATACCTTTTATCATTATGAGTGAAAAGTAAATTTCAAAAGAATCGACGATTATTATCTAATATTTCTTCCTCCTTCAATCTTGAATCACTTCGTAACTTCACTAATTCAATACTATGCCAAAATGGGGCAGCATGAAAAAATAAAAAAAGGAAACATTTAATAGTTCATTTTTGAGTAATATATGCTGAAAAGGAGAAAAAAATTAACAACATGCACCAAAGAAAAAAAGAGAGAAAGTGCAATAGTATTTTTAGTGCTTAAAACCCTAATGACTATCAAGTGGTTAGAAATGGAGTATATTTTTTGCCATTTATTTTTAGTAATATTTTAATTTTCCAAGTATGTGATTTTGAAACTTCCGTTGGAAGAGTAAATTTGACCTGTATTCTAGCTATCCAACCAAACTAATAGTATTGCATAACCTCTCAACTCCAAAACAATAATTTACATAGACCCATTGAATTTAAATTGGCATAGGTAGTTGATACCTATTAATCCTTATTGATATCATGAAGACTTTGATTTCCCAAACTTGAAATAAAATCAAAAATCGAGTAGAACAAAAGATCAAAAAAATCAAACATTTGTAGATTGTTATTGAGAAATGCCAGACTTAGAACAATAGTGTTGTTCAATAGGCAACTTAAAAAATTGTTAAATCCTCCTTCACATGCTGAATAGCAGAAGCACCAAATCAATCTTCATGCTTAAAAAAAAGTGGAATTGTATATTGGAGACACCCAAAACACAAAATATGAAAGTGACGAAAAGGTAACATGTCATATACATAATCCATTGTGAGACAAGTTCTTATTCTTCAATTAAATTTTTAGAGTTAGATAATCAATTTTTCAAATATTAAAAATATAAAGTTTGACCTAAAGTGAGTATTTATGAAACTTGTGGTTTTAGAGGATAATTTTGTGTTCAATACAATATTAATTGACTCTTAATATATATATCTCTGATTTATTAAGTGAGGCAGTAGAAATATCATTCTTTTAGTATTTAAGGTTTTTGATACCCACAAAAGTTGAATTTCCATCTTAGCAAATACGATAATGTTATGCTTCAAAATTGAAGTTTATTCAGAAAAATAAAAAATAAGAAATAAAAATTGGTTGATGGTAGGTTTAAAGGGTTTTTCTTTTATTGGTTAACTGATAAATAAGAACAACATGCAATATAATTTTATTTCAAAATAATGAATATTTGATACTTTGAGAATGAAGCTAATATGCACGTTGGATGTAAAAAAATATATTGTTTTTAGTATGACTAAGAACTCTAAGAAAGAGATTGATGGGTAGAGAAAAAAAGTGAGAAAACAAGATGAGAAAGGTAGCATGCAATAGAGATAAAAAGCATGCAGTACATGGACCTTACAACTCATAAAAAGAGTCTCCAATGACATCATGCATTGGCATTGTATTTGAGCAATGCTACATGGACATTATTTAGTAATCTTATTTGGTAACTTTATAATTTTTTGTCATTACATTGATAGTAGNGCCATTGTATTTGAGCAATGCTACGTGGACATTATTTAGTAATCTTATTTGGTAACTTTATCATTTTTTGTCATTACATTGATAGTAGACCTCACTCTTAGTTGGAATCCACTGTCAATTCAATGACTATGATTCATTGTGTCACCAAATAATCTCACTTAATTAGGTATAAATATCATTTCCTATTTTATTTCAGTAAAAAAGAGACCAGTTATCCAAAATCGCAAAACCACCGATCCAAAATTGTTTTTTTCGTTGTAAATGGAATAAGGTAGAGGGAGGGAGATTGTAGCTAGAAGTTCAAAAGAACCAAAATAGTTTGGACTCTTCCTCTTCTTCTTCTTCTTCTTCATGAAAAGAAACCGTTATCCTTAGTGCTAGTTAATAATTAAAAACCCTTGATTTACGTAAGAAAACTCATTTCAAGACTTAGTTATAGGTTAAATGAATAGATATGATAGAGTTTATAATATTCATTAGAGGTAAAATAAGAAAACAAATTTTTTTTATGCTGAGATACTTTTATTAATAGTATATACAAGGTATTAGAAGACATTTCAGCATCAGGTCAGTACTAATAAAATCATTAAGACTATGCTTTATAATTTAATTCAAATTTAGTATTAAGTGGCCATTAAATTAACTTAGTTTAATCACAATTTCTGGCTCCATTTATCCAGTGTTACTTAGTAGAGGGATATCTTGTACCATGAGTGTGGACACAAAAACTCAGGACCCAACTCTTGATGGTAATAACACGATGTTAACGTTGTATTGAAAATCAAACATGAGAAGATGGACCATGTAATCTTAAGAGATAGTTCANCCCAAACTTGAAATAAAATCAAAAATCGAGTAGAACAAAAGATCAAAAAAATCAAACATTTGTAGATTGTTATTGAGAAATGCCAGACTTAGAACAATAGTGTTGTTCAATAGGCAACTTAAAAAATTGTTAAATCCTCCTTCACATGCTGAATAGCAGAAGCACCAAATCAATCTTCATGCTTAAAAAAAAGTGGAATTGTATATTGGAGACACCCAAAACACAAAATATGAAAGTGACGAAAAGGTAACATGTCATATACATAATCCATTGTGAGACAAGTTCTTATTCTTCAATTAAATTTTTAGAGTTAGATAATCAATTTTTCAAATATTAAAAATATAAAGTTTGACCTAAAGTGAGTATTTATGAAACTTGTGGTTTTAGAGGATAATTTTGTGTTCAATACAATATTAATTGACTCTTAATATATATATCTCTGATTTATTAAGTGAGGCAGTAGAAATATCATTCTTTTAGTATTTAAGGTTTTTGATACCCACAAAAGTTGAATTTCCATCTTAGCAAATACGATAATGTTATGCTTCAAAATTGAAGTTTATTCAGAAAAATAAAAAATAAGAAATAAAAATTGGTTGATGGTAGGTTTAAAGGGTTTTTCTTTTATTGGTTAACTGATAAATAAGAACAACATGCAATATAATTTTATTTCAAAATAATGAATATTTGATACTTTGAGAATGAAGCTAATATGCACGTTGGATGTAAAAAAATATATTGTTTTTAGTATGACTAAGAACTCTAAGAAAGAGATTGATGGGTAGAGAAAAAAAGCGAGAAAACAAGATGAGAAAGGTAGCATGCAATAGAGATAAAAAGCATGCAGTACATGGACCTTACAACTCATAAAAAGAGTCTCCAATGACATCATGCATTGGCATTGTATTTGAGCAATGCTACATGGACATTATTTAGTAATCTTATTTGGTAACTTTATAATTTTTTGTCATTACATTGATAGTAGACCTCACTCTTAGTTGGAATCCACTGTCAATTCAATGACTATGATTCATCGTGTCACCAAATAAGCTCACTTAATTAGGTATAAATATCATTTCCTATTTTATTTCAGTAAAAAAGAGACCAGTTATCCATAATCGCAAAACCACCGATCCAAAATTGTTTTTTTCGTTGTAAATGGAATAAGGTAGAGGGAGGGAGACTGTAGCTAGAAGTTCAAAAGAACCAAAACAGTTTGGACTCTTCCTCTTCTTCTTCTTCATGAAAAGAAACCGTTATCCTTAGTGCTATTTAATAATTAAAAACCCTTGATTTACGTAAGAAAACTCATTTCAAGACTTAGTTAGAGCTTAAATGAATAGATATGATAGAGTTTATAATATTCATTAGAGGTAAAATAAGAAAACAAATTTTTTTTATGCTGAGATACTTTTATTAATAGTATATACAAGGTATTAGAAGACATTTCAGCATCAGGTCAGTACTAATAAAATCATTAAGACTATGCTTTATAATTTAATTCAAATTTAGTATTAAGTGGCCATTAAATTAACTTAGTTTAATCACAATTTCTGGCTCCATTTATCCAGTGTTACTTAGTAGAGGGATATCTTGTACCATGAGTGTGGACACAAAAACTCAGGACCCAACTCTTGATGGTAATAACACGATGTTAACGTTGTATTGAAAATCAAACATGAGAAGATGGACCATGTAATCTTAAGAGATAGTTCACGAGATGAGCAGTAAATTCAGATATCTTTAATTTAAATCCTGACAACTTCTTGGGGTCAAGACATGAGAGATTTATCTCTCATAAATGCTTTAGACTCGGTGTGAATGGTCTGTCTTTGACCGAACTGGTGAGAGAATTATTAGAAATGAACTAACGAGCCTTTGATCTAATGATACTCTTTATCTTATAAAGATTTTACTTTCTTAAGATCAATAATTCTAGTTTGTCTCCTCCTCCCCTTCCCTCTCTAACCGTTAAATCAAAAATTAAAAAAGGAAAGGATGACCATGTGAGAGAAATCGCCACATGACCCACAAGATGGAACGGCCATACACCCAAACCCAACCACAATGGACCAACAACACATGACACAACTATCCATCACCTTTCTGCTTATGGATAAGCAGCCACAATGTTGTTGTGTTTACACCGAACCCAATATCATAAATGTGGGCCACCCCTGACCATTAATTAGATGGATAGGCCGTGCTCGGCCCATCTTGTTGTCTACGTATTTGCTTTGGATATTAGAAGTGCAATTGGACTGTTATTCCAAAATACGAATGTAAACGATTTAGGCAATACTAAATTTAATAATTTGTACCCAAAAAAAAAAAAATTAAAGTGATTAATGTTGCAAAGCATTCAAATCAGTAATCAAAAGATAAAGAAAATTAGGATCATAAAATATAATCTTGAAAAGTTGAGAGAGGGCCACATAAAATAAAATCAAAAATATAAGCTCAAGGTATAAAGATTTATTTCATAAATTTTGGAGGGGAGACTAACATAATTTTAGAAACTTGAGAAGCCCTCCTGCCATAACATGGCTCCGCCCATAGAATAGAATATGAGAGATTTATCTATCATAAATTATAATTCATCGGCGTAAATGATTTGATTTTGATGGAATAGTACATGAGAAAAAAATAATAATAATAATAATAAAAAAGTTGATAGACGGAAAGGTGTCCGTGGAAGCTGGTCCCTACCAAAAGCACAGCAATTACCAGGCGTGCACCGCCTCAACCGAAACTCTCTTTATATGTTGAATGAAGGCAAAGTATGCAATTAAGTGGGCACAGGGCAGGGCAGCATATACCTAAGAAGTTGCATCTACGTTGGAAATTATTGACTAATTCGGTTAGTAGAGCGTTTTATACTCATATTTACAAAAAAAAAACTTGGTATTACCTGAGTAAATATTGAGTGTAACAGTTATACTACGTCAATACACGTGATATAACCGTTCAATAATAAATAAACAAGTGGATAAATGAGCCCCATATTTTTTGCATGTGACGGTTACTATCCTACATGAAAATTTAATTATTTAAAAGAATGAGTTTTATCGTACCTCCTTATTTGTCTATTATTGAACGATTATAATACGTGACAAAATTTGGTCTAATTGTTACACCCAATATTCTTTTCTCTCTACCCCTATATCCATCATAGAGAGAGAGATGGTCCATATTATACAATGCTTGCAATGCAATCTTGGTTATCTACTTTGTGGACTTCTAAGACAAGTAATACAACTAACAAGCATGACAGTCAGAGACCGCCGCATTGCAAATTCCGTTGCCGGCGGCCGCGCTGTCGAACAAAGTGCTGACAAATGGTTCCGGTGGTCCAAAGTTCTATTCTTATCCCTTTTTCATCGCTGTCAATCTTTTCTTTTTTTGGGAAGAATTCTCGCCATGGTTATATTAATACGAGTTTTAATCAATTTTTTTTAATATCATATCTCTTTTTTTGCCAATGATAATAAGACATTTATAAAATTGTCATGTTTTATAATTTTAGCTTAGTTTATCACTTTTCTTTATAAAAGTTGTATATAAATTAAAGTCAAGTCTAAAATTAAGATTTATTTTTCGATACTATAGACATGTTAACTTCATGCNAAAAAAACATGGTATTACCTGAGTAAATATTGAGTGTAACAGTTACACTACGTCAATACCCGTGATATAACCGTTCAATAATAAATAAACAAGTGGATAAATGAGCCCCATATTTTNTTATATGTTGAATGAAGGCAAAGTATGCAATTAAGTGGGCACAGGGCAGGGCAGCATATACCTAAGAAGTTGCATCTACGTTGGAAATTATTGACTANATCTTGTTGTCTACGTATTTGCTTTGGATATTAGAAGTGCAATTGGACTGTTATTCCAAAATACGAATGTAAACGATTTAGGCAATACTAAATTTAATAATTTGTACCCAAAAAAAAAAAAATNACAAGAGAAGGGACAACGAAATTTGAACTCTCAATTTTAAGGGTCTGTTTGGTTACGAAGAAAACAATGATGAAAAGTAAAATGAAACAAAAGACAATGAAAGAAAATATATATTTTTTTATATGTATTTGATTANACTTGGTATTACCTGAGTAAATATTGAGTGTAACAGTTATACTACGTCAATACACGTGATATAACCGTTCAATAATAAATAAACAAGTGGATAAATGAGCCCCATATTTTTTGCATGTGACGGTTACTATCCTACATGAAAATTTAATTATTTAAAAGAATGAGTTTTATCGTACCTCCNTTAAAAATAAGGGTCAAAATGAGAACTTTATTATAGATCACAATTTTCTTGCATATTCTTATATTATTTATAAAAAAAAAAATTGGTTAATTGTGAAAAAATCTAAGTATGGAAAAAAATTATTTTTTCCATCATTCTTCAATTCATCCTAAACAAACACATAAAAAATTTTAAAATTTTTTTTCTTATATTTAATATCATAATTTTACTAAATAAACAGACCATATATTTTAATAACATAAACAATAATTATTTAGTCAATTACTACCCTCGTAGGATCTCAGCTCATGCATGCACTTAAATGGCTTAGGNCCTTATTTGTCTATTATTGAACGATTATAATACGTGACAAAATTTGGTCTAATTGTTACACCCAATATTCTTTTCTCTCTACCCCTATATCCATCATAGAGAGAGAGATGGTCCATATTATACAATGCTTGCAATGCAATCTTGGTTATCTACTTTGTGGACTTCTAAGACAAGTAANCTTTATTTGTCTATTATTGAACGATTATAATACGTGACAAAATTTGGTCTAATTGTTACACCCAATATTCTTTTCTCTCTACCCTTATATCCATCATTGCAGAGAGAGAGAGAGAGAGAGAGAGATGGTCCATATTAAACAATGCTTGCAATGCAATCTTGGTTATCTACTTTGTGGACTTC
The DNA here is from genome assembly GCA_963454935.2 of Ilex paraguariensis. Taxonomy (NCBI): domain Eukaryota; kingdom Viridiplantae; phylum Streptophyta; class Magnoliopsida; order Aquifoliales; family Aquifoliaceae; genus Ilex; species Ilex paraguariensis. Next base: position 1,306,361 of record CAUOFW020009613.1, on the reverse strand, counting down.
TAAGACAAGTAATACAACTAACAAGCATGACAGTCAGAGACCGCCGCATTGCAAATTCCGTTGCCGGCGGCCGCGCTGTCGAACAAAGTGCTGACAAATGGTTCCGGTGGTCCAAAGTTCTATTCTTATCCCTTTTTCATCGCTGTCAATCTTTTCTTTTTTTGGGAAGAATTCTCGCCATGGTTATATTAATACGAGTTTTAATCAATTTTTTTTAATATCATATCTCTTTTTTTGCCAATGATAATAAGACATTTATAAAATTGTCATGTTTTATAATTTTAGCTTATTTTATCACTTTTCTTGATAAAATTTGTATATAAATTAATGTCAAGTCTAAAATTAAGATTTATTTTTCGATACTATAGACATGTTAACTTCATGCACTTAATGAGCTTAGGATCTTAGTTTTCTTTTTCCCCTTATTTTTAATTAAGTACTATTACAAGAGAAGGGACAACGAAATTTGAACTCTCAATTTTAAGGGTCTGTTTGGTTACGAAGAAAATAATGATGGAAAGTGAAATGAAACAAAAGACAATGAAAGAAAATATATATTTTTTTATATGTATTTGATTAGCATAAAAAATTTGCGAAAAAGTTTTAAAAAAATTTCATTACATTGTTTGAAAAAAAAGAAAGTTTCAATTTTTTTTCTACTTGTCTAAATTATTCTTAATTATATGAAGTTGGTCTAAAGAAAAAAATATATGTATTATAATTAAACGTTAAATTTTTTTTTAAAAAAAAAAGTGGCTTCAAATGTAATTTTGGGACAAACACCAGCAAGAAAGTCTTTGATCAAATTATAAGATTAACCAAATTCATACCAATATTTTTTTAAATTAATAATCAATAAAATATTTTTTTAAAAATAAGGGTAAAATGAGAACTTTATTATAGATCACAATTTTCTTGCATATTCTTATATTATTTATAAAAAAAAAATGGTTAATTGTGAAAAAATCTAAGTATGAAAAAAAATTATTTTTTCCATCATTCTTCAATTCATCCTAAACAAACCATAAAAAATTTTAAATTTTTTTTTCTTATATTTAATATCATAATTTTACTAAATAAACAGACCCTATATTTTAATAACATAAACAATAATTATTAAGTCAATTACTACCCTCGTAGGATCTCAGCTCATGCATGCACTTAAATGGCTTAGGGTCGCAGCCACCTGATTTGATGCTTTTTTGGCACTCCTGCCTGGTTTCAAAAAGAATCAAGTCATTCGTATGATCAACGATTAGGGTTCCAAACATTTTTTCTATGCTTCTAGTTTGTTCACCTACCAACCTTGTTTTGTCGACCACGTGTTTAATTAGTATTGCTTTTAGCTAATGAAAAGTTAGGGAAGTGGGTGCCATTCAGAAGTTCCGTAAGTGGAAAGTAACACGTTTGATTTAACCCGAGAGTTTCTAGAGTTCATTAATGAACCCATAAAGAAGCAATAAAAGTTCAACTCAATCAACTTGCTTCTGATCCTTCTTTCTTCATGGTAGGTATTGCCAAACTTTAAAAGATTTATCAAGTATTATAATTTCATCGCAAATAATTTATCTTTAATCGAATTGAAAACAAGATTAATCGAGATGCATGTGTAGATTAACATGAACACACATTTAACCAAAACAATAAAATAAATAAAATTTACCACCCTCACATGACTGTATAATCCCAAACTGTACGTGTTGATTTTTGCACAACAGTAAAAGTAGGAACAGATCTCTCCCACGATGAATTATGATTCGACAAGATAGTAATTCTTTCAGAACAGAAAGTTTGTTTTCAGAATCTTTGATTGCCTCTAATAGAGTTTCGATCCATCCGAAAATGGGTTTTAGCAACAAGAAGTAGGTTGAGAGGGACAAAGGAGCCATAAGGACTGATGATTTGGGTCGCTTGACCAGTCCTGAAAGATTGTGGGGGATCCTATAACACAGAAAAACAGGTTAAAAGGGTGTCGGAGTACTTTCCGGCGTATCCTCTCTGACGATCAAGTCAGTTCTTTGAGAGAAGAGAAGAAAAAAGCACTATGGTTCTTTTCAGAAGTTCTTGCGTACCTTTGCAATATGTTTTTGAGAACTATTTATATCTTCAAAAGTTCATTATTGTTGATAATATAAGTAGTAGGCAATCATTAAAGATGAGACAGTGTGCCCCCTTTCCTTTAGTGGGGAATGCATTCAGCCTTAACTGCTCGGGACGCTGAGCAATTGATGCTTTCCCCTCAGTCTGCCGAGTATTCAATGTCCTTCCCTCGGCGAGGGAGTATTAAATGCCCAGGCATGAGAGTATTTAATGACTTTCACTTCTCGGCTCTCATGCCTTAAATGCTGTCTCATCAGGAAAGGGATACATTAAATGTCTGTTTGCTTAACTCATGTGTCAGTAAGGTCATTCTGATCATTTTGTCTTTGATCTAACACCGCATGTCACGTGTTCAGTCCTTCTAGTAGATATATCTCGACACCGAAGAAGCATACACATCGGGACCGATATCATCAATCTGAGTCAAGGGATATGTGTCATCCATGCCGTCTCGGACTCCCTCGGCCCCGAGAATTATTCCCTCAACGGAAGGGGGCTAAGGATGCCGATGACACGTGTCAAGACCATAGCATAGATGTTTTATCGGTGCCAAAGACACGTGTCATCATTTGTTACGTTTTGAAAAAGTCCCATCATAAACCATGTTTTAAAAAAAAAAATATAAGCGTGTTAACTACAAGTGCACAGCTAATTTTGAAGCCAAATAAAAGAGAAGTGCTACGATAAGTAGCTAAAAATCAGCATAAAATTTATCAAACTAAACAATAAACATGAATGTAATGAATGTTCGCGTACTTAGAGTGTCTTACTGTGGTATTACCCTCTGACTCTCGACATTTGTGAGTAATAAATAGATTTTCATCGTTTTTCAACGCCTCACTAGAGAATTGGAAAAAAAAAATGATATAGTTAAATAGCACTACCTGTAGTCCAATAAACTAATTACTTGGATCATATTAATATACCATGAGACAACAAAGGGTATAACAAAACCCGCCGCCATGCCGACGTCGGTCTTCAAGCAGCCACTTGGTGGAGAAAATATTTATTACAACATTGATATCACGTGTCAAACTAATATAATATTATTAATTAATAATATCAAAATAAATAAATAGATGAATCCTTTAAAAATTAATAATTAATCTATCATGTAAATAAATAATTTTTCACCATTCTGTCGTGTAAATTCAAGTGAGGTTCATCTTTTCTATTTAAAATTTTATTATTAATTGATAATTTCATATCATCAATAATAGGACTGTTAATCAAGTCAAGGTTAAATATTTATTTAAACTCGTTAATGTGTAAATAATTAAACAAATATGCTCGTTTATGCGTAAATAGTTGAACTATTATGCTCGATTAACACCCCTAATCAACAGTGATAGAGTATAACCGGTGCATTCTGTATTTACTCCGCTTGGTGGTTGGTGGTGGGGTTAGCACTTAGCAACCATACAACCCCGGACAAAAAGAATCTTGTCCCGAAAGACAATTAATTTATATATACAGAGTATGGTTGATTGCTGACACATGTGCCTAATCCTCACTTCCATAAATGGTAAGTGTGGACAATGATTGAATTGGTGATGAATCACCTCTCCATCAGTCTCTTCTCTAATATAGTAGATTTCTCAAAATCTGAATTTTAGGATAAGATCTTATTGTTGATTATACAGACTTTGAGGAATTTATGTTGAAGAATTGATTATTTCATTTAGGATTCAATTGAAATGCAACATTGAACTCAAATTTGACTCAAATATTCATATTTTTTTATGAAGATAAATGTAAATAAAAATTTAACTCAACCAATCCCACTGAACTAAACTTAGCATAATCAAAATTGATAAACTCAACTCAATTAATACTCACAATTAAAATAATAGAATCAAATGAAATTTTTTTTATTTTAATTTGCCAGCCTTGTGGATGAATTTACCCTTGCCATGCTTTTTATCTAATCAAAATGGATAGATTTCGCATTAACCCTTATATTTAAGTTTTGATTTACATCAACCCCATCACTTTTAAAAATAGCCATACATTTCAAGTGATATCCAATCTAATACACCACTAAATCCGAGAATGGCAGGGATAAGATGAATTTACACTCCCCCTATATCTATTTGTGTTCTTCTTTCTCTTGGGCAAATAGGATTATCCTTTTCCCATTTTCTTAATCAAATTGACATAAACACTAATTCTCTTCATTCTATCCTTCAACCCTTGTCTTGTTTCAATCAATTATTTCCTGATGGGCAATGCTAAATTGAACTAAATGGCCCCCAACAGCTACCAATAGTTTATGACAATTTGTGCAAAGTAAATGTTTGACCGACCACCAATCCACACATCTCATCATCTAATTATCCTCTTCCCTCTCCCCAAGTTGGTTTCCCTCCTCTTAATCTCTTGGATCAGTCGAGAAACAGTATTAATTAACTTTATCATTGTGGGCATCCAATGGGTTATGCAGGTTTTCTCAAGCAGTCTTACTCCGGGAGTACCCCTTGACGCTTTGCTATGGATGTCATTCTTTATCATTTGCAGTGTCTCAGCTATGTGTCTTTACTTTGGCAGTAGAGAGGTGGATTAGGTAGATCACACTAAGGTTGCCCAAGTTCTTTTGCTGCAACCTCGTCCTTCCGCGGTATTGAGCACCTCCCGCAATACCACAACCCTTGCAATTGATTTATGTTTTTGTGTAATTCCTCAATTGTGATTACCCGTAAAGAATTTAATCCCAAAATGTATACTAATTTTTAAATATTAAATCTCTAAAATGCTTTAGATTAGATTAATGTTGGATAACACGATGAAGTTAAATTGCTCTAACGCTAACATACATGCTTAAAATTTTATGTAAATAAGACAGATGTTATAAGAAATTCTTAGACCGAATTATGGGAACTATAACATTTTGCGAGTACAATACCATAACGATTTTAGGCTACATCTATCAGTGTACATTAAATAAATTGACAAACATGTTAACATAAATTAATGAGAAAAACTCAAATTAAACATGTCTATTATTATATAGCATTACCCTTCTCGACCACCCTAGTCTTCTTTGTACAAACTAAGCATTTGAATGGTTCTTTATTGTCTCTTTATAATGTCTAAGCTTTACTCTCCATCCTCCTAAGTCTGTGGATCAAGATGAAAATACTATTACTTCGGTAAACAACTGCCAAAGAATTAATAAAACAAGAGCATCAAAAGTGCTGACAAATAACTTGAGAGAAACGCTCAACCTTTTCCTTCTTTCTAATTCCTTTTTTTTTTCCACGTTAAAAGAGTTGATTGGATCAACAAAGAGACAAAACTAAGTACAGTTTAGATCAGAGAGATAGAGAAAATAAAGCTGGGCTTCGAAAGCTTTCATCCATCATATCGTATGCAGAGCAACACAACCCACCCATCTCTCTCTCTCTCTCTCTCTCTCTCTCTCTCTCTCTCTCTCTCTCTCTCAAAGTCTGAAAAGAACTTGTAACTTTTTTTCGGATAGTGAAATGAACTTGTAACTTGGCTAAGGCACAACCCTAACCAGGTTCCCTATTACAACATGACACTATATTCAAACCAAGAAGCTGAGGTAGGATAGGATGGGTAATTAGAACGAACCATCAGGCATTTTCTTCTGCCAGTTGTTGCAGTAAAGCAGAGCCAGAAAACTCAGCAATCAGTTGGCCGAGAGAGATAAAAGATGCGCTCATTTTCCAACTTCAAAGTAAGCAAACCCCAAACCCAACCCCAACTAAACAAAAAAAAAACCCTTAGCCACCATTATTCACGTAACATTACCCAGTCACAAAAATGTCTCAAAGTGATCATGGAAATATTTATCCCACAAAGTAGTAGGATCATGGAAAGAAAATGACCTGGCATATATAAGATTAGATTCACGACTAACGACCCCCCCCCTCCAAAAAAACAACATGTACACATTTACAANTCGATAAGCTCAACTCAATTAATACTCACAATTAAAATAATAGAATCAAATGAATTTTTTTTTATTTTAATTTGCCAGCCTTGTGGATGAATTTACCCTTGCCATGCTTTTTATCTAATCAAAATGGATAGATTTCGCATTAACCCTTATATTTAAGTTTTGATTTACATCAACCCCATCACTTTTAAAAATAGCCATACATTTCAAGTGATATCCAATCTAATACACCACTAAATCCGAGAATGGCAGGGATAAGATGAATTTACACTCCCCCTATATCTATTTGTGTTCTTCTTTCTCTTGGGCAAATAGGATTATCCTTTTCCCATTTTCTTAATCAAATTGACATAAACACTAATTCTCTTCATTCTATCCTTCAACCCTTGTCTTGTTTCAATCAATTATTTCCTGATGGGCAATGCTAAATTGAACTAAATGGCCCCCAACAGCTACCAATAGTTTATGACAATTTGTGCAAAGTAAATGTTTGACCGACCACCAATCCACACATCTCATCATCTAATTATCCTCTTCCCTCTCCCCAAGTTGGTTTCCCTCCTCTTAATCTCTTGGATCAGTCGAGAAACAGTATTAATTAACTTTATCATTGTGGGCATCCAATGGGTTATGCAGCTTTTCTCAAGCAGTCTTACTCCGAGAGTACCCCTTGACGCTTTGCTATGGATGTCATTCTTTATCATTTGCAGTGTCTCAGCTATGTGTCTTTACTTTGGCAGTAGAGAGGTGGATTAGGTAGATCACACTAAGGTTGCCCAAGTTCTTTTGCTGCAACCTCGTCCTTCCGCGGTATTGAGCACCTCCCGCAATACCACAACCCTTGCAATTGATTTATGTTTTTGTGTAATTCCTCAATTGTGATTACCCGTAAAGAATTTAATCCCAAAATGTATACTAATTTTTAAATATTAAATCTCTAAAATGCTTTAGATTAGATTAATGTTGGATAACACGATGAAGTTAAATTGCTCTAACGCTAACATACATGCTTAAAATTTTATGTAAATAAGACAGATGTTATAAGAAATTCTTAGACCGAATTATGGGAACTATAACATTTTGCGAGTACAATACCATAACGATTTTAGGCTACATCTATCAGTGTACATTAAATAAATTGACAAACATGTTAACATAAATTAATGAGAAAAACTCAAATTAAACATGTCTATTATTATATAGCATTACCCTTCTCGACCACCCTAGTCTTCTTTGTACAAACTAAGCATTTGAATGGTTCTTTATTGTCTCTTTATAATGTCTAAGCTTTACTCTCCATCCTCCTAAGTCTGTGGATCAAGATGAAAATACTATTACTTCGGTAAACAACTGCCAAAGAATTAATAAAACAAGAGCATCAAAAGTGCTGACAAATAACTTGAGAGAAACGCTCAACCTTTTCCTTCTTTCTAATTCCTTTTTTTTTTCCACGTTAAAAGAGTTGATTGGATCAACAAAGAGACAAAACTAAGTACAGTTTAGATTAGAGAGATAGAGAAAATAAAGCTGGGCTTCGAAAGCTTTCATCCATCATATCGTATGCAGAGCAACAAAACCCACCCATCTCTCTCTCTCTCTCTCAAAGTCTGAAAAGAACTTGTAACTTTTTTTTCGGATAGTGAAATGAACTTGTAACTTGGCTAAGGCACAACCCTAACCAGGTTCCCTATTACAACATGACACTATATTCAAACCAAGAAGCTGAGGTAGGATAGGATGGGTAATTAGAACGAACCATCAGGCATTTTCTTCTGCCAGTTGTTGCAGTAAAGCAGAGCCAGAAAACTCAGCAATCAGTTGGCCGAGAGAGATAAAAGATGCGCTCATTTTCCAACTTCAAAGTAAGCAAACCCCAAACCCAACCCNAGACAGATGTTATAAGAAATTCTTAGACCGAATTATGGGAACTATAACATTTTGCGAGTACAATACCATAACGATTTTAGGCTACATCTATCAGTGTACATTAAATAAATTGACAAACATGTTAACATNAACAGATGTTATAAGAAATTCTTAGACCGAATTATGGGAACTATAACATTTTGCGAGGACAATCCCATAAAGATTTTAGGCTACATCTATCAGTGTACATTAAATAAATTGACAAACATGTTAACATAAATTAATGAGAAAAACTCAAATTAAACATGTCTATTATTATATAGCATTACCCTTCTCGACCACCCTAGTCTTCTTTGTACAAACTAAGCATTTGAATGGTTCTTTATTGTCTCTTTATAATGTCTAAGCTTTACTCTCCATCCTCCTAAGTCTGTGGATCAAGATGAAAATACTATTACTTCGGTAAACAACTGCCAAAGAATTAATAAAACAAGAGCATCAAAAGTGCTGACAAATAACTTGAGAGAAACGCTCAACCTTTTCCTTCTTTCTAATTCCTTTTTTTTTTCCACGTTAAAAGAGTTGATTGGATCAACAAAGAGACAAAACTAAGTACAGTTTAGATTAGAGAGATAGAGAAAATAAAGCTGGGCTTCGAAAGCTTTCATCCATCATATCGTATGCAGAGCAACACAACCCACCCATCTCTCTCTCTCTCTCTCTCTCTCTCTCTCTCTCTCTCTCTCTCTCTCTCAAAGTCTGAAAAGAACTTGTAACTTTTTTTCGGATAGTGAAATGAACTTGTAACTTGGCTAAGGCACAACCCTAACCAGGTTCCCTATTACAACATGACACTATATTCAAACCAAGAAGCTGAGGTAGGATAGGATGGGTAATTAGAACGAACCATCAGGCATTTTCTTCTGCCAGTTGTTGCAGTAAAGCAGAGCCAGAAAACTCAGCAATCAGTTGGCCGAGAGAGATAAAAGATGCGCTCATTTTCCAACTTCAAAGTAAGCAAACCCCAAACCCAACCCCAACTAAACAAAAAAAAAACCCTTAGCCACCATTATTCACGTAACATTACCCAGTCACAAAAATGTCTCAAAGTGATCATGGAAATATTTATCCCACAAAGTAGTAGGATCATGGAAAGAAAATGACCTGGCATATATAAGATTAGATTCACGACTAACGACCCCCCCCCTCCAAAAAAACAACATGTACACATTTACAATAAATTTTTATGAGATTCAAATGTAATCGACTTAATTTTGGGGGCAAGATTATTTTTGTGATTCTAATACTAAATCTTTTCATTGTTCCAACAAGACTCACACTCCTGATCAAAAAAAATAAGACTCGCACTCATGTACACATCTATATACATGATACAAATACACATAATTTACTTGGGTGGGGTTGCAATATTACATCTGACATTAGTCAACCATCGTCATTAAACACATTGAGTTTAAGCAAATTTGCCACCCAAAGAAACTTGATTGCTCTCTCTCTCTCTCATTCTCACTAAATTAACTACTGAAAAGTAAGTAAAATACAATGAAAAAAAATCACACAAGAACAATTCAAAGGCAGGCAAATTACTACTCACAATACCATGAGAGAGAAGTACAAACAGAACACTAACCAAGCCCATCATCAATAGGGTGGTGGAGGTGGTGGTTGTCTAGCGGTGGGTGCCCAAATCACATCAGAAGGCAAGTGGCTGCTATAAATAGCCATCCCACAAGACTCCGGCTGATGCCTAACATCTCCACCGCCTGAAATAGCCGGCGGCGAGTGGTGTCCCTCATTCCCAGCAGACCCAGTATTCGTTACATCCTCCTCCACCGACAACCTATGATAAGATGGATTATTAAACGAGGTCGCAATTACATGCACAGTTCCGGCCGTCAAAAGTGATCCCACAACGGTCCCTCCGACCACCTGACCCTGCGGACCAGACAGAGATATAGTAAATCCATTGGATATAGCCGCCGGAATCACGGATGTTGTCGGTGTTGATAATACAGTCGCCGATAACGAGAGTATATCGAATCGGCCATGAAATGTAACGGTGGATCCTGGGGTCGCCGACGGTTGACGCAACGAAACATTTGCGACGGTGCCGGAGGCAGTGAGAATGCACAGACCCATGTTGCGTTTTCTACAATAGAGGTTAATTGAATGGACAATGTCAACTCCACCCGGCAGTTCGAGGACATATGGGTTCATGGAGGGCTCTGAGTCGCGAGTGATGATTTGGGGTGGCTTTGGTTTGTTTCTGGAACCAGGTGGGCGACCTCGGGGGCGGCGAACCACCTCGATGCTGGCTCCGTCACTGGTGGTGGTTATGGGTATGATTGCTCCTTTGTTGGCAGTGGTGGCGGAGGGGCTGCGGCTGCGGCTGTTGGCTTCTTCGGAGGTTTGGCTTTCACGGGTGACTTGGAAGTGGTGAGTTTGGTGGTGGTGGAGAGTTAGTTGGTGGTGTTGTGGATATTTTTGGGTTTGATGGAGCTTCGCAAACATGTTGTTTGGGCGATCTTTGTCTTCTACATATTCTCCTTTCATCTTTATCTGTTTCTCTCTCTATCTATATGTGCGATTGGTTGTATGTTTATAATACGTTGATAATAAACCCTGTTTGAACAGAGAAGGATGAGAGGGATAAGGAAAGAGACAGATGANTCTCCGGCGTATCCTCTCTGACGATCAAGTCAGTTCTTTGAGAGAAAAGAAGAAAAAAGCACTATGGTTCTTTTCAGAAGTTCTTGCGTACCTTTGCAATATGNTTTCCGGCGTATCCTCTCTGACGATCAAGTCAGTTCTTTGAGAGAAGAGAAGAAAAAAGCACTATGGTTCTTTTCAGAAGTTCTTGCGTACCTTTGCAATATGTTTTTGAGAACTATTTATATCTTCAAAAGTTCATTATTGTTGATAATATAAGTAGTAGGCAATCATTAAAGATGAGACAGTGTGCCCCCTTTCCTTTAGTGGGGAATGCATTCAGCCTTAACTGCTCGAGACGCTGAGCAATTGATGCTTTCCCCTCAGTCTGCCGAGTATTCAATGTCCTTCCCTCGGCGAGGGAGTATTAAATGCCCAGGCATGAGAGTATTTAATGACTTTCACTTCTCGGCTCTCATGCCTTAAATGCTGTCTCATCAGGAAAGGGATACATTAAATGTCTGTTTGCTTAACTCATGTGTCAGTAAGGTCATTCTGATCATTTTGTCTTTGATCTAACACCGCATGTCACGTGTTCAGTCCTTCTAGTAGATATATCTCGACACCGAAGGAGCATACACATCGGGACCGATATCATCAATCTGAGTCAAGGGATATGTGTCATCCATGCCGTCTCGGACTCCCTCGGCCCCGAGAATTATTCCCTCAACGGAAGGGGGCTAAGGATGCCGATGACACGTGTCAAGACCATAGCATAGATGTTTTATCGGTGCCAAAGACACGTGTCATCATTTGTTACGTTTTGAAAAAGTCCCATCATAAACCATGTTTTAAAAAAAAAAATATAAGCGTGTTAACTACAAGTGCACAGCTAATTTTGAAGCCAAATAAAAGAGAAGTGCTACGATAAGTAGCTAAAAATCAGCATAAAATTTATCAAACTAAACAATAAACATGAATGTAATGAATGTTCGCGTACTTAGAGTGTCTTACTGTGGTATTACCCTCTGACTCTCGACATTTGTGAGTAATAAATAGATTTTCATCGTTTTTCAACGCCTCACTAGAGAATTGGAAAAAAAAAATGATATAGTTAAATAGCACTACCTGTAGTCCAATAAACTAATTACTTGGATCATATTAATATACCATGAGACAACAAAGGGTATAACAAAACCCGCCGCCATGCCGACGTCGGTCTTCAAGCAGCCACTTGGTGGAGAAAATATTTATTACAACATTGATATCACGTGTCAAACTAATATAATATTATTAATTAATAATATCAAAATAAATAAATAGATGAATCCTTTAAAAATTAATAATTAATCTATCATGTAAATAAATAATTTTTCACCATTCTGTCGTGTAAATTCAAGTGAGGTTCATCTTTTCTATTTAAAATTTTATTATTAATTGATAATTTCATATCATCAATAATAGGACTGTTAATCAAGTCAAGGTTAAATATTTATTTAAACTCGTTAATGTGTAAATAATTAAACAAATATGCTCGTTTATGCGTAAATAGTTGAACTATTATGCTCGATTAACACCCCTAATCAACAGTGATAGAGTATAACCGGTGCATTCTGTATTTACTCCGCTTGGTGGTTGGTGGTGGGGTTAGCACTTAGCAACCATACAACCCCGGACAAAAAGAATCTTGTCCCGAAAGACAATTAATTTATATATACAGAGTATGGTTGATTGCTGACACATGTGCCTAATCCTCACTTCCATAAATGGTAAGTGTGGACAATGATTGAATTGGTGATGAATCACCTCTCCATCAGTCTCTTCTCTAATATAGTAGATTTCTCAAAATCTGAATTTTAGGATAAGATCTTATTGTTGATTATACAGACTTTGAGGAATTTATGTTGAAGAATTGATTATTTCATTTAGGATTCAATTGAAATGCAACATTGAACTCAAATTTGACTCAAATATTCATATTTTTTTATGAAGATAAATGTAAATAAAAATTTAACTCAACCAATCCCACTGAACTAAACTTAGCATAATCAAAATTGATAAACTCAACTCAATTAATACTCACAATTAAAATAATAGAATCAAATGAAATTTTTTTTATTTTAATTTGCCAGCCTTGTGGATGAATTTACCCTTGCCATGCTTTTTATCTAATCAAAATGGATAGATTTCGCATTAACCCTTATATTTAAGTTTTGATTTACATCAACCCCATCACTTTTAAAAATAGCCATACATTTCAAGTGATATCCAATCTAATACACCACTAAATCCGAGAATGGCAGGGATAAGATGAATTTACACTCCCCCTATATCTATTTGTGTTCTTCTTTCTCTTGGGCAAATAGGATTATCCTTTTCCCATTTTCTTAATCAAATTGACATAAACACTAATTCTCTTCATTCTATCCTTCAACCCTTGTCTTGTTTCAATCAATTATTTCCTGATGGGCAATGCTAAATTGAACTAAATGGCCCCCAACAGCTACCAATAGTTTATGACAATTTGTGCAAAGTAAATGTTTGACCGACCACCAATCCACACATCTCATCATCTAATTATCCTCTTCCCTCTCCCCAAGTTGGTTTCCCTCCTCTTAATCTCTTGGATCAGTCGAGAAACAGTATTAATTAACTTTATCATTGTGGGCATCCAATGGGTTATGCAGGTTTTCTCAAGCAGTCTTACTCCGGGAGTACCCCTTGACGCTTTGCTATGGATGTCATTCTTTATCATTTGCAGTGTCTCAGCTATGTGTCTTTACTTTGGCAGTAGAGAGGTGGATTAGGTAGATCACACTAAGGTTGCCCAAGTTCTTTTGCTGCAACCTCGTCCTTCCGCGGTATTGAGCACCTCCCGCAATACCACAACCCTTGCAATTGATTTATGTTTTTGTGTAATTCCTCAATTGTGATTACCCGTAAAGAATTTAATCCCAAAATGTATACTAATTTTTAAATATTAAATCTCTAAAATGCTTTAGATTAGATTAATGTTGGATAACACGATGAAGTTAAATTGCTCTAACGCTAACATACATGCTTAAAATTTTATGTAAATAAGACAGATGTTATAAGAAATTCTTAGACCGAATTATGGGAACTATAACATTTTGCGAGTACAATACCATAACGATTTTAGGCTACATCTATCAGTGTACATTAAATAAATTGACAAACATGTTAACATAAATTAATGAGAAAAACTCAAATTAAACATGTCTATTATTATATAGCATTACCCTTCTCGACCACCCTAGTCTTCTTTGTACAAACTAAGCATTTGAATGGTTCTTTATTGTCTCTTTATAATGTCTAAGCTTTACTCTCCATCCTCCTAAGTCTGTGGATCAAGATGAAAATACTATTACTTCGGTAAACAACTGCCAAAGAATTAATAAAACAAGAGCATCAAAAGTGCTGACAAATAACTTGAGAGAAACGCTCAACCTTTTCCTTCTTTCTAATTCCTTTTTTTTTTCCACGTTAAAAGAGTTGATTGGATCAACAAAGAGACAAAACTAAGTACAGTTTAGATTAGAGAGATAGAGAAAATAAAGCTGGGCTTCGAAAGCTTTCATCCATCATATCGTATGCAGAGCAACACAACCCACCCATCTCTCTCTCTCTCTCTCTCTCTCTCTCTCTCTCTCTCTCTCTCTCTCTCAAAGTCTGAAAAGAACTTGTAACTTTTTTTCGGATAGTGAAATGAACTTGTAACTTGGCTAAGGCACAACCCTAACCAGGTTCCCTATTACAACATGACACTATATTCAAACCAAGAAGCTGAGGTAGGATAGGATGGGTAATTAGAACGAACCATCAGGCATTTTCTTCTGCCAGTTGTTGCAGTAAAGCAGAGCCAGAAAACTCAGCAATCAGTTGGCCGAGAGAGATAAAAGATGCGCTCATTTTCCAACTTCAAAGTAAGCAAACCCCAAACCCAACCCCAACTAAACAAAAAAAAAACCCTTAGCCACCATTATTCACGTAACATTACCCAGTCACAAAAATGTCTCAAAGTGATCATGGAAATATTTATCCCACAAAGTAGTAGGATCATGGAAAGAAAATGACCTGGCATATATAAGATTAGATTCACGACTAACGACCCCCCCCCTCCAAAAAAACAACATGTACACATTTACAATAAATTTTTATGAGATTCAAATGTAATCGACTTAATTTTGGGGGCAAGATTATTTTTGTGATTCTAATACTAAATCTTTTCATTGTTCCAACAAGACTCACACTCCTGATCAAAAAAAATAAGACTCGCACTCATGTACACATCTATATACATGATACAAATACACATAATTTACTTGGGTGGGGTTGCAATATTACATCTGACATTAGTCAACCATCGTCATTAAACACATTGAGTTTAAGCAAATTTGCCACCCAAAGAAACTTGATTGCTCTCTCTCTCTCTCATTCTCACTAAATTAACTACTGAAAAGTAAGTAAAATACAATGAAAAAAAATCACACAAGAACAATTCAAAGGCAGGCAAATTACTACTCACAATACCATGAGAGAGAAGTACAAACAGAACACTAACCAAGCCCATCATCAATAGGGTGGTGGAGGTGGTGGTTGTCTAGCGGTGGGTGCCCAAATCACATCAGAAGGCAAGTGGCTGCTATAAATAGCCATCCCACAAGACTCCGGCTGATGCCTAACATCTCCACCGCCTGAAATAGCCGGCGGCGAGTGGTGTCCCTCATTCCCAGCAGACCCAGTATTCGTTACATCCTCCTCCACCGACAACCTATGATAAGATGGATTATTAAACGAGGTCGCAATTACATGCACAGTTCCGGCCGTCAAAAGTGATCCCACAACGGTCCCTCCGACCACCTGACCCTGCGGACCAGACAGAGATATAGTAAATCCATTGGATATAGCCGCCGGAATCACGGATGTTGTCGGTGTTGATAATACAGTCGCCGATAACGAGAGTATATCGAATCGGCCATGAAATGTAACGGTGGATCCTGGGGTCGCCGACGGTTGACGCAACGAAACATTTGCGACGGTGCCGGAGGCAGTGAGAATGCACAGACCCATGTTGCGTTTTCTACAATAGAGGTTAATTGAATGGACAATGTCAACTCCACCCGGCAGTTCGAGGACATATGGGTTCATGGAGGGCTCTGAGTCGCGAGTGATGATTTGGGGTGGCTTTGGTTTGTTTCTGGAACCAGGTGGGCGACCTCGGGGGCGGCGAACCACCTCGATGCTGGCTCCGTCACTGGTGGTGGTTATGGGTATGATTGCTCCTTTGTTGGCAGTGGTGGCGGAGGGGCTGCGGCTGCGGCTGTTGGCTTCTTCGGAGGTTTGGCTTTCACGGGTGACTTGGAAGTGGTGAGTTTGGTGGTGGTGGAGAGTTAGTTGGTGGTGTTGTGGATATTTTTGGGTTTGATGGAGCTTCGCAAACATGTTGTTTGGGCGATCTTTGTCTTCTACATATTCTCCTTTCATCTTTATCTGTTTCTCTCTCTATCTATATGTGCGATTGGTTGTATGTTTATAATACGTTGATAATAAACCCTGTTTGAACAGAGAAGGATGAGAGGGATAAGGAAAGAGACAGATGATAGAGGGACGGAGAGAAGAGAGACAGATGAGAGTTGGGTGAACCTATAATATACTTACAATCGCCGGAGGTAAAGGAGGCTCCACTTTTAAGACAGAGATATATATGTGAACATTACATTTGGCAAGCTGAACCTTTTACCGCTATTCTTTTCTTCAAGTTTCAAAGATAATAAGAGAGAGAGAGTCATTTTATAGCAACTCTCCGACCGAGTGGATTGACAGAGACAGCTTGATGTTCTTCTTTATGGTTGATGGGGGATGTGGATCATCTCTCTCTACTTTCTCTCTCTCTGCTTGCACCATCATGTATGTATATCATCTTGTCATGACTCTAAAAAATTCTAAGTCTCAGCTCACTTTTCTTGACGAGAAGGTTGAATCTTCAAATTTTTTTTTTTTTTTTTTGCCCTTTTTCAAATTTGACTTATGATCAAAATTCAAAAGAGTTTCAAGCTACAAATAATTAAACTTGCTTGTCACTTCAGGACTTAATGACAGTACCAAATTCTTTTTTTTATCGTATTTTTAATTTTTATTATTAAATATATATTTTTTATAATTTTTACGAATCATTTTACAATAAAATAATTTATTATTTTTATGAATGATTTAGTACATTCGTAAGTAAGGATGTTAATCGAATTAAATTTTATGAGTTTGAACTTGAGCTTAATCCTGAGAGTCTGAGTCTGAGCCTGAGCCTGAGCCTGAGCCTAAACTAACGAGCTTGTTTTTCTAAAGAGTCTAAAAATTTATACAAATTTAGCTCGTTTATAATTCAAGTCGAACTCCAGCCGAGCCCGAGTAATTCAACTAATTTATATATAAACAAGCTGAACTTTGCAAGTTTGAATCGAGCCTTTTAGGCTCGTTTTTTTTAAACGAATTTAAAAAATTATTCAAACTTAGTTCGTTTAATACACGAGTTGAACTCGAGATAAGTTTTATCTGAGTCAAGCTCGAATAACTTATATCGATTAACACCCCTATTTGTGGATGTTTTTATTATATTTATGAGTAAAGGTGTTAATCGAGCTGAATTTTGCGAACTTGTTTTTTTAAACGAGCTCAAAAAATTATTCAAACTTAGTTCGTTTAGAACTCAAGTCGAACCCGAGCCAAACCTGAGTAATTCGACTAATTTACATATAAACGAGCCAAATAGATCATTTGAGGCTCGTTTTTTTAAATGAAGTTAAAAAATTATTCAAATTTAGCTCGTTTAGAACACGAGCTTAAACTGAGTTTTTTTTAAATCGAGTTCAAGTAATTCGTCTCGATTAACACTCATATTTGTAATTGTTTTAATTACATTTGTAGTAATTATTTTTATAATTTTTTTGATATCACAATTATAATAAAAATACTCATAAATATAATAAAAATAATCACAAAAGAAGAATATGAAGGCACGGTATCCCCAAAAAAATAAAAAAATTCAGGGCGCAAGTCAACTCTGTTACTTCTGCATTTTGGGGGTATACACCAAAGGGTGATGCTATTAAAATATAAAAATTTAATCTAATTTATTAATTTAATGATATAATATTATTATAATTACGAAATTAACACCAAACTTTAAAATTTAAATTATTAAATTTAAGCATGTGTTTGATTGTGACATAGTCGAATTCAAGTTTCATTGTCAAAATTTTTATTTATTCAATTTATATTGGGTAGAAGTTTACAATTTTGATTTCTTAATAAAAATTATTAAAAAAATACCCTTTAAATGAAACTTCATAAACAATAATAAAATACTAAAAAATAAAAGAGGGCACTTTACAAAAAATTCAAACTCTGAACTCTTAAATTATTTAAAAGCATGCATTGAACAAGAGAGCCAGAGACAGAGAAGTTTATGTGATCTAAAATTATTTAAGAATAATTTAAAAATGATTCATTTATTACAGTTAAAAAATTGAATTCTCAACTTATAGAAAAATAACGATCAAGATTGAGTTAATCTTCATTTACTTTTATTTAATGTTACAAAATTTATTTTATTTATTACAGTTAAGACGTTGAATTCCCAATTTATAAAAAAAATTAACAGTAAATACTAATTCAATTTTCATTTACTTTGATTTAATAGTATAAAATTTTTTCTTTCAAAAACATCATATTCTTTACCCGACCACACGAATGTCAAGTAATTCTGCCAATTCATACATATACTTCCCTTCTTTGTCTCCTATGCCTTTTTTACTTTTATTTTTATTTATTTAATTTTAAATTACGTGATTAAAAAGAATAAAAAATAAAATTTAAATATTGTACCATAATGTTTGATTTTTAGTACAGTGTCTTACTAGGAAATTAATAAAGAGTAATATTATTATAACCTAATTCACTATAATCTTTGGATTGACGGTGGACTCCATCAAACATTAAAACTTAGTCATTATGTCAACAAATTATGTCAAAATTTTAAATTCAAATAAGATTACTCATTAATAAAACTATAAATATTAACAAAAAACTCTTCGCGTTGAAACGTGACTACTGAAAATCAAACCAAACTTCATTTTACCCCATATGATATACCTCAAATGTATTTTACCTCCTCGCGGTTTCAAACTTTTCACATAACCCTAGCATGTTTAGTGAACTAAACTACAATGTTAATGATTATGTCCAAGTTGACGGTGGATGTAAACGTTTCCCTTTAAATTAGAAAACATGTGAGGGTTATATGAAAATTTTTAAAACGTAAGGAGGTAAAGTAAATTTAAGATATACTAAAGGGGGTAAAATGAAGTTTGCCTTTTAAATTTTCATTATTTACAAAATAAATAATTTCATCAAATATAAATTATTTAAATGAATCGAGATCGAGCCGTCTAGAACTTTAGATGGGGGGATGAACCTAAAGCAGGAAATGCCAAGCTGGTCCCTCTTGTTTCCATTGCAAGTGCATGGGCATATATTCGGACAATCTGCTTGTGGGCCCAAAACATATATGCAATTAGGGTAATTTCGGAAATAACACAACTTAAATTGGATATGAAATTAGAGGGAGAAGTTTGATTATTTCTCAACACGAATTTATAAATAATGCGACCTATTAATACGAATAATAAATAGATCGAGTTAATGTCAAACACGAACAATACGAAATTGACTCGATTAACATATTTAAGTAGTATTATAGGAATAAAATGTCAATTATTTGTTATTTTTTATCAAATATTGACATAATTATTGTACAAAAAAAATATTTTAGTCATTTTTATTGTTATGTTTATGAAATTAATTTTTAGTTTATAAAAAAAGTATAAGTATGAATTCAATTAAATGATAATAGAATCTTAGACTTACCTATAATGACACGATATGATTGTCACCCCTGTATGCAAATATCANCCTCGGCGAGGGAGTATTAAATGCCCAGGCATGAGAGTATTTAATGACTTTCACTTCTCGGCTCTCATGCCTTAAATGCTGTCTCATCAGGAAAGGGATACATTAAATGTCTGTTTGCTTAACTCATGTGTCAGTAAGGTCATTCTGATCATTTTGTCTTTGATCTAACACCGCATGTCACGTGTTCAGTCCTTCTAGTAGATATATCTCGACACCGAAGAAGCATACACATCGGGACCGATATCATCAATCTGAGTCAAGGGATATGTGTCATCCATGCCGTCTCGGACTCCCTCGGCCCCGAGAATTATTCCCTCAACGGAAGGGGGCTAAGGATGCCGATGACACGTGTCAAGACCATAGCATAGATGTTTTATCGGTGCCAAAGACACGTGTCATCATTTGTTACGTTTTGAAAAAGTCCCATCATAAACCATGTTTTAAAAAAAAAAATATAAGCGTGTTAACTACAAGTGCACAGCTAATTTTGAAGCCAAATAAAAGAGAAGTGCTACGATAAGTAGCTAAAAATCAGCATAAAATTTATCAAACTAAACAATAAACATGAATGTAATGAATGTTCGCGTACTTAGAGTGTCTTACTGTGGTATTACCCTCTGACTCTCGACATTTGTGAGTAATAAATAGATTTTCATCGTTTTTCAACGCCTCACTAGAGAATTGGAAAAAAAAAATGATATAGTTAAATAGCACTACCTGTAGTCCAATAAACTAATTACTTGGATCATATTAATATACCATGAGACAACAAAGGGTATAACAAAACCCGCCGCCATGCCGACGTCGGTCTTCAAGCAGCCACTTGGTGGAGAAAATATTTATTACAACATTGATATCACGTGTCAAACTAATATAATATTATTAATTAATAATATCAAAATAAATAAATAGATGAATCCTTTAAAAATTAATAATTAATCTATCATGTAAATAAATAATTTTTCACCATTCTGTCGTGTAAATTCAAGTGAGGTTCATCTTTTCTATTTAAAATTTTATTATTAATTGATAATTTCATATCATCAATAATAGGACTGTTAATCAAGTCAAGGTTAAATATTTATTTAAACTCGTTAATGTGTAAATAATTAAACAAATATGCTCGTTTATGCGTAAATAGTTGAACTATTATGCTCGATTAACACCCCTAATCAACAGTGATAGAGTATAACCGGTGCATTCTGTATTTACTCCGCTTGGTGGTTGGTGGTGGGGTTAGCACTTAGCAACCATACAACCCCGGACAAAAAGAATCTTGTCCCGAAAGACAATTAATTTATATATACAGAGTATGGTTGATTGCTGACACATGTGCCTAATCCTCACTTCCATAAATGGTAAGTGTGGACAATGATTGAATTGGTGATGAATCACCTCTCCATCAGTCTCTTCTCTAATATAGTAGATTTCTCAAAATCTGAATTTTAGGATAAGATCTTATTGTTGATTATACAGACTTTGAGGAATTTATGTTAAAGAATTGATTATTTCATTTAGGATTCAATTGAAATGCAACATTGAACTCAAATTTGACTCAAATATTCATATTTTTTTATGAAGATAAATGTAAATAAAAATTTAACTCAACCAATCCCACTGAACTAAACTTAGCATAATCAAAATCGATAAGCTCAACTCAATTAATACTCACAATTAAAATAATAGAATCAAATGAATTTTTTTTTATTTTAATTTGCCAGCCTTGTGGATGAATTTACCCTTGCCATGCTTTTTATCTAATCAAAATGGATAGATTTCGCATTAACCCTTATATTTAAGTTTTGATTTACATCAACCCCATCACTTTTAAAAATAGCCATACATTTCAAGTGATATCCAATCAAATACACCACTAAATCCGAGAATGGCAGGGATAAGATGAATTTACACTCCCCCTATATCTATTTGTGTTCTTCTTTCTCTTGGGCAAATAGGATTATCCTTTTCCCATTTTCTTAATCAAATTGACATAAACACTAATTCTCTTCATTCTATCCTTCAACCCTTGTCATGTTTCAATCAATTATTTCCTGATGGGCAATGCTAAATTGAACTAAATGGCCCCCAACAGCTACCAATAGTTTATGACAATTTGTGCAAAGTAAATGTTTGACCGACCACCAATCCACACATCTCATCATCTAATTATCCTCTTCCCTCTCCCCAAGTTGGTTTCCCTCCTCTTAATCTCTTGGATCAGTCGAGAAACAGTATTAATTAACTTTATCATTGTGGGCATCCAATGGGTTATGCAGCTTTTCTCAAGCAGTCTTACTCCGGGAGTACCCCTTGACGCTTTGCTATGGATGTCATTCTTTATCATTTGCAGTGTCTCAGCTATGTGTCTTTACTTTGGCAGTAGAGAGGTGGATTAGGTAGATCACACTAAGGTTGCCCAAGTTCTTTTGCTGCAACCTCGTCCTTCCGCGGTATTGAGCACCTCCCGCAATACCACAACCCTTGCAATTGATTTATGTTTTTGTGTAATTCCTCAATTGTGATTACCCGTAAAGAATTTAATCCCAAAATGTATACTAATTTTTAAATATTAAATCTCTAAAATGCTTTAGATTAGATTAATGTTGGATAACACGATGAAGTTAAATTGCTCTAACGCTAACATACATGCTTAAAATTTTATGTAAATAAGACAGATGTTATAAGAAATTCTTAGACCGAATTATGGGAACTATAACATTTTGCGAGTACAATACCATAACGATTTTAGGCTACATCTATCAGTGTACATTAAATAAATTGACAAACATGTTAACATAAATTAATGAGAAAAACTCAAATTAAACATGTCTATTATTATATAGCATTACCCTTCTCGACCACCCTAGTCTTCTTTGTACAAACTAAGCATTTGAATGGTTCTTTATTGTCTCTTTATAATGTCTAAGCTTTACTCTCCATCCTCCTAAGTCTGTGGATCAAGATGAAAATACTATTACTTCGGTAAACAACTGCCAAAGAATTAATAAAACAAGAGCATCAAAAGTGCTGACAAATAACTTGAGAGAAACGCTCAACCTTTTCCTTCTTTCTAATTCCTTTTTTTTTTCCACGTTAAAAGAGTTGATTGGATCAACAAAGAGACAAAACTAAGTACAGTTTAGATTAGAGAGATAGAGAAAATAAAGCTGGGCTTCGAAAGCTTTCATCCATCATATCGTATGCAGAGCAACACAACCCACCCATCTCTCTCTCTCTCTCTCTCTCTCTCTCTCTCTCTCTCTCTCTCTCTCTCAAAGTCTGAAAAGAACTTGTAACTTTTTTTCGGATAGTGAAATGAACTTGTAACTTGGCTAAGGCACAACCCTAACCAGGTTCCCTATTACAACATGACACTATATTCAAACCAAGAAGCTGAGGTAGGATAGGATGGGTAATTAGAACGAACCATCAGGCATTTTCTTCTGCCAGTTGTTGCAGTAAAGCAGAGCCAGAAAACTCAGCAATCAGTTGGCCGAGAGAGATAAAAGATGCGCTCATTTTCCAACTTCAAAGTAAGCAAACCCCAAACCCAACCCCAACTAAACAAAAAAAAAACCCTTAGCCACCATTATTCACGTAACATTACCCAGTCACAAAAATGTCTCAAAGTGATCATGGAAATATTTATCCCACAAAGTAGTAGGATCATGGAAAGAAAATGACCTGGCATATATAAGATTAGATTCACGACTAACGACCCCCCCCCTCCAAAAAAACAACATGTACACATTTACAATAAATTTTTATGAGATTCAAATGTAATCGACTTAATTTTGGGGGCAAGATTATTTTTGTGATTCTAATACTAAATCTTTTCATTGTTCCAACAAGACTCACACTCCTGATCAAAAAAAATAAGACTCGCACTCATGTACACATCTATATACATGATACAAATACACATAATTTACTTGGGTGGGGTTGCAATATTACATCTGACATTAGTCAACCATCGTCATTAAACACATTGAATTTAAGCAAATTTGCCACCCAAAGAAACTTGATTGCTCTCTCTCTCTCTCATTCTCACTAAATTAACTACTGAAAAGTAAGTAAAATACAATGAAAAAAAATCACACAAGAACAATTCAAAGGCAGGCAAATTACTACTCACAATACCATGAGAGAGAAGTACAAACAGAACACTAACCAAGCCCATCATCAATAGGGTGGTGGAGGTGGTGGTTGTCTAGCGGTGGGTGCCCAAATCACATCAGAAGGCAAGTGGCTGCTATAAATAGCCATCCCACAAGACTCCGGCTGATGCCTAACATCTCCACCGCCTGAAATAGCCGGCGGCGAGTGGTGTCCCTCATTCCCAGCAGACCCAGTATTCGTTACATCCTCCTCCACCGACAACCTATGATAAGATGGATTATTAAACGAGGTCGCAATTACATGCACAGTTCCGGCCGTCAAAAGTGATCCCACAACGGTCCCTCCGACCACCTGACCCTGCGGACCAGACAGAGATATAGTAAATCCATTGGATATAGCCGCCGGAATCACGGATGTTGTCGGTGTTGATAATACAGTCGCCGATAACGAGAGTATATCGAATCGGCCATGAAATGTAACGGTGGATCCTGGGGTCGCCGACGGTTGACGCAACGAAACATTTGCGACGGTGCCGGAGGCAGTGAGAATGCACAGACCCATGTTGCGTTTTCTACAATAGAGGTTAATTGAATGGACAATGTCAACTCCACCCGGCAGTTCGAGGACATATGGGTTCATGGAGGGCTCTGAGTCGCGAGTGATGATTTGGGGTGGCTTTGGTTTGTTTCTGGAACCAGGTGGGCGACCTCGGGGGCGGCGAACCACCTCGATGCTGGCTCCGTCACTGGTGGTGGTTATGGGTATGATTGCTCCTTTGTTGGCAGTGGTGGCGGAGGGGCTGCGGCTGCGGCTGTTGGCTTCTTCGGAGGTTTGGCTTTCACGGGTGACTTGGAAGTGGTGAGTTTGGTGGTGGTGGAGAGTTAGTTGGTGGTGTTGTGGATATTTTTGGGTTTGATGGAGCTTCGCAAACATGTTGTTTGGGCGATCTTTGTCTTCTACATATTCTCCTTTCATCTTTATCTGTTTCTCTCTCTATCTATATGTGCGATTGGTTGTATGTTTATAATACGTTGATAATAAACCCTGTTTGAACAGAGAAGGATGAGAGGGATAAGGAAAGAGACAGATGATAGAGGGACGGAGAGAAGAGAGACAGATGAGAGTTGGGTGAACCTATAATATACTTACAATCGCCGGAGGTAAAGGAGGCTCCACTTTTAAGACAGAGATATATATGTGAACATTACATTTGGCAAGCTGAACCTTTTACCGCTATTCTTTTCTTCAAGTTTCAAAGATAATAAGAGAGAGAGAGTCATTTTATAGCAACTCTCCGACCGAGTGGATTGACAGAGACAGCTTGATGTTCTTCTTTATGGTTGATGGGGGATGTGGATCATCTCTCTCTACTTTCTCTCTCTCTGCTTGCACCATCATGTATGTATATCATCTTGTCATGACTCTAAAAAATTCTAAGTCTCAGCTCACTTTTCTTGACGAGAAGGTTGAATCTTCAAATTTTTTTTTTTTTTTTTTGCCCTTTTTCAAATTTGACTTATGATCAAAATTCAAAAGAGTTTCAAGCTACAAATAATTAAACTTGCTTGTCACTTCAGGACTTAATGACAGTACCAAATTCTTTTTTTTATCGTATTTTTAATTTTTATTATTAAATATATATTTTTTATAATTTTTACGAATCATTTTACAATAAAATAATTTATTATTTTTATGAATGATTTAGTACATTCGTAAGTAAGGATGTTAATCGAATTAAATTTTATGAGTTTGAACTTGAGCTTAATCCTGAGAGTCTGAGTCTGAGCCTGAGCCTGAGCCTGAGCCTAAACTAACGAGCTTGTTTTTCTAAAGAGTCTAAAAATTTATACAAATTTAGCTCGTTTATAATTCAAGTCGAACTCCAGCCGAGCCCGAGTAATTCAACTAATTTATATATAAACAAGCTGAACTTTGCAAGTTTGAATCGAGCCTTTTAGGCTCGTTTTTTTTAAACGAATTTAAAAAATTATTCAAACTTAGTTCGTTTAATACACGAGTTGAACTCGAGATAAGTTTTATCTGAGTCAAGCTCGAATAACTTATATCGATTAACACCCCTATTTGTGGATGTTTTTATTATATTTATGAGTAAAGGTGTTAATCGAGCTGAATTTTGCGAACTTGTTTTTTTAAACGAGCTCAAAAAATTATTCAAACTTAGTTCGTTTAGAACTCAAGTCGAACCCGAGCCAAACCTGAGTAATTCGACTAATTTACATATAAACGAGCCAAATAGATCATTTGAGGCTCGTTTTTTTAAATGAAGTTAAAAAATTATTCAAATTTAGCTCGTTTAGAACACGAGCTTAAACTGAGTTTTTTTTAAATCGAGTTCAAGTAATTCGTCTCGATTAACACTCATATTTGTAATTGTTTTAATTACATTTGTAGTAATTATTTTTATAATTTTTTTGATATCACAATTATAATAAAAATACTCATAAATATAATAAAAATAATCACAAAAGAAGAATATGAAGGCACGGTATCCCCAAAAAAATAAAAAAATTCAGGGCGCAAGTCAACTCTGTTACTTCTGCATTTTGGGGGTATACACCAAAGGGTGATGCTATTAAAATATAAAAATTTAATCTAATTTATTAATTTAATGATATAATATTATTATAATTACGAAATTAACACCAAACTTTAAAATTTAAATTATTAAATTTAAGCATGTGTTTGATTGTGACATAGTCGAATTCAAGTTTCATTGTCAAAATTTTTATTTATTCAATTTATATTGGGTAGAAGTTTACAATTTTGATTTCTTAATAAAAATTATTAAAAAAATACCCTTTAAATGAAACTTCATAAACAATAATAAAATACTAAAAAATAAAAGAGGGCACTTTACAAAAAATTCAAACTCTGAACTCTTAAATTATTTAAAAGCATGCATTGAACAAGAGAGCCAGAGACAGAGAAGTTTATGTGATCTAAAATTATTTAAGAATAATTTAAAAATGATTCATTTATTACAGTTAAAAAATTGAATTCTCAACTTATAGAAAAATAACGATCAAGATTGAGTTAATCTTCATTTACTTTTATTTAATGTTACAAAATTTATTTTATTTATTACAGTTAAGACGTTGAATTCCCAATTTATAAAAAAAATTAACAGTAAATACTAATTCAATTTTCATTTACTTTGATTTAATAGTATAAAATTTTTTCTTTCAAAAACATCATATTCTTTACCCGACCACACGAATGTCAAGTAATTCTGCCAATTCATACATATACTTCCCTTCTTTGTCTCCTATGCCTTTTTTACTTTTATTTTTATTTATTTAATTTTAAATTACGTGATTAAAAAGAATAAAAAATAAAATTTAAATATTGTACCATAATGTTTGATTTTTAGTACAGTGTCTTACTAGGAAATTAATAAAGAGTAATATTATTATAACCTAATTCACTATAATCTTTGGATTGACGGTGGACTCCATCAAACATTAAAACTTAGTCATTATGTCAACAAATTATGTCAAAATTTTAAATTCAAATAAGATTACTCATTAATAAAACTATAAATATTAACAAAAAACTCTTCGCGTTGAAACGTGACTACTGAAAATCAAACCAAACTTCATTTTACCCCATATGATATACCTCAAATGTATTTTACCTCCTCGCGGTTTCAAACTTTTCACATAACCCTAGCATGTTTAGTGAACTAAACTACAATGTTAATGATTATGTCCAAGTTGACGGTGGATGTAAACGTTTCCCTTTAAATTAGAAAACATGTGAGGGTTATATGAAAATTTTTAAAACGTAAGGAGGTAAAGTAAATTTAAGATATACTAAAGGGGGTAAAATGAAGTTTGCCTTTTAAATTTTCATTATTTACAAAATAAATAATTTCATCAAATATAAATTATTTAAATGAATCGAGATCGAGCCGTCTAGAACTTTAGATGGGGGGATGAACCTAAAGCAGGAAATGCCAAGCTGGTCCCTCTTGTTTCCATTGCAAGTGCATGGGCATATATTCGGACAATCTGCTTGTGGGCCCAAAACATATATGCAATTAGGGTAATTTCGGAAATAACACAACTTAAATTGGATATGAAATTAGAGGGAGAAGTTTGATTATTTCTCAACACGAATTTATAAATAATGCGACCTATTAATACGAATAATAAATAGATCGAGTTAATGTCAAACACGAACAATACGAAATTGACTCGATTAACATATTTAAGTAGTATTATAGGAATAAAATGTCAATTATTTGTTATTTTTTATCAAATATTGACATAATTATTGTACAAAAAAAATATTTTAGTCATTTTTATTGTTATGTTTATGAAATTAATTTTTAGTTTATAAAAAAAGTATAAGTATGAATTCAATTAAATGATAATAGAATCTTAGACTTACCTATAATGACACGATATGATTGTCACCCCTGTATGCAAATATCATAATCTTAAGAGTAAACCAACTTGGCTCAAATTTTCACCACTTCGTGTGTTTCATCGGAAAAATATGGATAATACGAGAATAATTAAAAAAAAAAGATAAAAAAGTAGGGATTAAATGAGCTTAAGTTCGAAAAAATCTCAATCTATAATGAAAAAAATGATAGTAGCTTGCTAATTTTATAGATTTTATCATANCATAATCTTAAGAGTAAACCAACTTGGCTCAAATTTTCACCACTTTGTGTGTTTCATCGGAAAAATATGGATAATACGAGAATAATTAAAAAAAAAAAGATAAAAAAATAGGGATTAAATGAGCTTAAGTTCGAAAAAATATCAATCTATAATGAAAAAAATGATAGTAGCTTGCTAATTTTATAGATTTTATCATATTCGGTCAGAAGAGTTTAGGAAAGAATTTTAAAGTGACCCTCCATAGGAGAATCCAATGTAAAAAGAATTGCAGCAATTCACTAATTTTTACAAAGTAGTTTGTCTCTGAAACAGTTGATATGATAAATAAATTTTAAAATTTAAATGAATAAAGTAAATCAAAAATTTGTATTATATTTAGAATGCGTGTTATATGGGCGATTTTCTCCATTTATAAATGTTTTCATGTTACATAAAATTTTACATCCATAGAACATATCATAATCAATCTCATACAATACAATGTAATTATTATTTTAAATAAACGAATAAAATTAATTAAAAATAGTGAAAAAATTAATGTAAAAATTAAATTAAATTTTCAAATAATCAATTAGTAAAATTTAATTTCATCGTATAATCACTCGAGTATAATTTGATTTTATCATACTTTTGGCAAATGTAAAAAGAGAGAGAGAGAGAGAGAGTATAAAATGTCACATTATTTTTAATAGTTAATGGTACAATATGATTAAATTAAAAGTGGAGGGTATAAAATAAAATTATTGTACTTGAAGGTTTAAAATATAATTTTAAAAATTCGAGTGGCATATAGATTATAATAAAACAAACATAATTTAAGAAGTATAATGTATAATTTCCAAAAGTTGATGGCATCGATCGTGACCCCCCTTGGGCCTTATCATGGCTCCCGCCTCGAGTCATCGTATATTTGTCGTTGTTATCTTCTAATTAATTTCTTGATTTTTCAACGTTGGGACACGTATGGATAAATAAATGTTACTGCCAGACAATGCAAAACTGGATGGCTCTTCATCATTTATAGACACTCAAATTTAAATTTGGAGTACCAAAAAATTAAAATTCAGTATTATATTTCTTTTTATTATATTTGTGATTGTTTTTATCATATTTGTAAATATTTTTATTATTGTTGTGGTACCCAAAAGAATAATAAAAATAGTTATCATAATAATAATAATAATAAAAATATTCATAAATGTGATAAAAAAAAACCCATAATGTGATAAATTACTCACAAAAGTGGTAATTTTTTGTACTAAAAAAAAATGATAAAAATAGTTATCATAAATGTGATAAAAATATCTACAAAAATTGTAATTTTTTTTTGTCAAATAGCTATCAAAAATTGTAATGACATTCATTAAAACAGTAAAAGTTGAAGGAATAATACATAAATTTTTTCTTTGGTAACTTGGGGGTTGTTTGATAACACCACTTAAAGTTTAAAACTAAATATTTTTTAATATGATAACCTAAAACTCATTTTACTTAATATTTTAAGCATTTTTTTAAAAATAGACTAAAATTTTAAGTAGCAAATCACCTACTTATTACTTGATGCTGAAAATGTTAGTCATTAAAGATTTTTTTAATTTCTCATAATGGACAAATATACTCTCACCACCATTGTGTCATCACCACCACTATCAACACTATCACCACTACCAGTCTACCACCACCATAGTACCACCGTCATTATCACTATCACCACCACCACCACCATTGTGCCACCATCACCACAACCCTTATTGTCACCACCACTATCATTGTGTCACCGCCATTATTATTATCATTGTGTCACCATCACCATCACTACCACTTCTATTGTCACCACCACTGTCGACCTCATTGTATTGTCATCGACACCACTATCATTATATCACCTCCACCATCACTATTATCGCTATTACCACCATTGTGTTACCGTTACCACAACTATCATCACCATCACCACTACCACTACCATTATGATTGTGGTGACAGGATTAAAATAATTGCGGAAAGATGGTTAATGAGAAGGCAAAAATAAAATAATAATAATTTTTAAACTTCAGCTGTTTATATTTGTCAAATAATTTGACTAAATTTAACACTTAAATTTCAGTTGATAACAAATAATTTACAAATTAAAAAATTCAATTTTATCAAACATCACCAAAATCATGTCCAAATTCAAGACACGACTACGAAAGTGCGCGTGAAGACATGTGGTGTCAAGAGATAGGACTATAAATTCAACCTTAGTGGGTGGCTTTTAGAATTTTGAACAAATCTAAGGAAAACTAACTTATATAGCTGTGGGTATATATTCATGCATGAAAATACAACAAGAAAGAGGGAGTTTTCTAAACTTTAGGAGTCGATAATATAATGGTTTTACGTTGAGGAAGTATAAAATTATAGAAAACTACATAAACCATCTTTCCAAGTTGTATTGCAATCAATACCTAAAAGATTTTAGAATTTATAACTAATCACCAGAGGTTTCAACCCTATTTACATCCTATTTGGCGACTTTATCATTAATTAACCAACAAGTTTCTACCACTATCTCCAATATTTTTTCCCCAGAGGTTAGGGTGGGTTTAGTGTGTCAAAAAGTGCAATTGTGCAAATAACTTTTGCTTTAGACTATTTTTTTCTATTTATGTTGTGTTTTTTCAGGTAAGTACCAATTCATTTTGTTACTACTTTAAGTTCGTTTAAAGCTAATTTAAATAGGTAACTTTTAAAGATTTTAGAGTAAAATAAGTCGGATTCGTTTAAACCTATACAGAAGCTTTTGAACCCAAAAAAAATTATTTAGGATAATTCAAAAAATTTGATTTTATGAGCTTTTTTTCGAACTTTTTGAAATTTTATCATGGGTTTCACTTAATTTTTTAGTTTATTATATTCATAAAATTTTATTAGTGAAGTAAAAAAATTTAAAATTCATATTTTGGGAAAACTATTATACATAATCTATACATATATGTAATTATTATTTTTTACTTTGACACAAAAAATTCAAAAAAAAAATTAAAAAATTATCCCAAACGGACTTTTCTAATTTTTTCATCTTTTTAAAAAACACCTTAAAAGAATTTAAAAGATTTTTTTAACACTGATTTTTTTGCGAAAATTTTTAAACCACGTAAAAAAAACAGCTCCAAACAGGCTCTTTATCTACTTTTTTTTCCTTCTACCATAAGAAATTCTCTGATTCTAAAACAAAAGAGAAAAGATAGTGTGAAACCATTGATGCAAATTGAAAAACGAGAAAAGGAGCCCACTGGTATAGGTACCTATACAGGGATATTTTTTTTTTTTACCTTTATCCTTTACTTCATTTTTATGTAATTCTACAGAGAAATTAAGCTTGGCCATGACAACACACTTTACAAAGTTTCTTCAATGGGTAAAAATCTCAACGTGAAAAAAGCAAAAGTAAATTTTAGCACCAATTAAGTCAAGAAGATCACATTCAAATCATGAAAGTCATTGCCAAGTTTACGTGACCTTTTTATATTCAGTCATGCCCACACTCGAAGTGTTGATTGAATAATCCATCAAACCACTAAGGAAGCAAAGGTGTGCATCAATCAGGGTTTCGTGCCGTAACGACATGTCATATCTCGAAATTATAAGCGTTCTTTATTCTTTGTGTTTGTCTGAAATTTCGAACAAAATCTGATAAGTGAAAAGTAAATTCTATAACAGTAATATAACACAGACTATTAAATGTTTGATATGATATCTTTAGGGAGAAGGGTAAGGTGAATTGTTGAGAATTCGTAAACTCAATGTGAACTCGCCTCTTAGAATATTTCGTTTCGTTTAATCTTTTCCCGATACAAATAATTAATCTGTTTCCTACAAGCAGCGAGTAATTACCAATATGACTTCCTTATGGATGGCCCAAGTAAGGCTCTGCAAAAATATTGTTGCCTATGGGCTGGCCCAAATAGCTTAGGTTCCAGCAGGCCCAAACAGGTAGGGTCTAGGTTGTATTTTTTCACTCACCAGACCTAATCACCTAATCCAATTAAGACCTCGCAAAAAGATATCCTTCAAGTTGGACATTTTGACATTTTTTATTATTTTCAAATTAAATCTGATTAGTTTCATTTTCTCTAATGTCGTGCCTACTAATAATCTTACACTGTGATATTAAATTAAACAATGTAAAAAATTTAAAAATTCATATTTTGAAATTTATTGTACATAATTTATACATATATATATATAATTATTTTTTATTTTAACAGAAAAAAACAAAAAAAATTACTCCAAAAAGATTTTTCTAATTTTTTCAAATTTAAAAAAAACACTCTAAACGCTTTTAGAGAACTTTTTTAACTCTGAATTTTTTATAAAAATTTCAAATCGTAACTTTTCACGTAACAAACCTTTTATCTTTTTTTTTCCTTCTACCATAAGAAATTATTTGATTCTAAAACAAAAGAGAAAAGACAGTGTGAAACCATAAATGCAAATTGAAAATGAGAAAAGAAGCCCACTGGTATAAGTACCTAGACAGGGATATTTTTTTTACCTTTATCCTTACTTCATTTTTATGTAATTCTACAGAGAGATTAAGCTTGGCCATGACAACACACACACTTTACAAAGTTTCTTCAATGGGTAAAAATCTAAACGTGAAAAAAGCATAAGTAAATTTTAGCACCAATTAAATCAAGAAGCTTGCATTCAAATCATGAAAGCCATTGCCAAGTTTACATGACTTTTTAATAGTCATTCATGTCCACACTTAAAGTGTTGATTGAATAATCCATCGCACCACTATGGAAGCAAAGGTGTGCATCATGGTTTCGTGTCGTAACGACATGTCATATCTCGAAACTGTAAGTATTTTATATTCTTTATCTGAGACTTCGAACAAAATCGTAACGACATGTCATATCTCGAAACTGTAAGTTTTCTATATTCTTTATCTGAGACTTCGAACAAAATTTGATAAGTAAAAAGTAGATTCCCTAACAGTAATATAACACAAACTACTAAATATTTGATATGATATCTTTAGGGAAAAGGGTAAGGTGAATTGTTGAGAATTCAAAAACTCAACTTGAGCTCGCCTCTTAGAGTATTCGTTTAATCCTTTCCTTTCCAGATATAAGTAATTAATTTGTGTCCTAAAGCACCAAGTAATTACCAATATGACTTCCTTATGGATGGCCCAAGTAAGCCTCTGCAAAAATGTCGTTGCCTATGGGCTGGCCCAAACAGCTTATGTTGCACCAGGCCCAAACAGGTAGGGCCTTGACGTTAATTCAATGGTTACAATGAAACTACGTTATTTGATCAACAAATTAGGTCAGATTTTAATGTCCCAATAATACTAGTCTAAAAACATTTATCACAGCTGCAGCCCACTGTAATGCACCCAATTTATGACTAAAAAAAATTTATATTTTTCTACCTTATCACTTGCATAAGAATTATAGAAAAATACAAAGGGATACAAAATCAATGAAATAATATATATATATATATATTGGTAGTTAACTAGGAAATGTGCTAAATGTCCAAAAAAAAAAAGAGACTAGTATATGTGGTAGAATGCGATTGGATAATAGTATGCATTGTAATTCAATAAATAAAAATTCTAAGAAAAAATGAGAAGAAAAACCTTCACAAGTCATCTCCTTGAAATTGTTCGTAATAATATATAGAATAGTTCTGTGAATTTGCCTTCAAGTTCAGACAGTCTAAACGCTTCATTTTCATTCTTATTTATAAAAAAAAAACACACATTTCCATCAAATTCGCCAAGCAATTTTGTGAACAAGTACTTGTATTTATAATTATTTTTTTCCAAAATACAAAATATATTAGAGAAAAGTAAAATAATTCCCAACTTCGTTTTAGTATCTAGAATCAAAAATCCGAGCCCGCTTTGTACCAAGCAATCTTAGCCCAATCTGCCCCATTTCGTAGAAGGAAAAACTTGACCCACCAGCCCAGAACAGCCCAAAGCCCGATTCTCCACCACTGCCTTCAAGGCCCTTCTTAACGACCCAATATCTTGTTCGCGGCCGCCACCACCGCCTCCTCCTCCTTCCCTCCATTGCACCACCACCACAGCCTTGGTCCGCCCTCCAATGGTTGCAATTTCCGATCTTACCGCTCTCCCCCTCACTGACCGGACAGCCTCTGTCAAATCCCAGTTTAGCCCCGGCCTATCCTCACAGCATATTGTCGCCTTTACCTCTTTGTCTTCTCCTTCTTCATTGTAACTGACAGTGGCTTCATCATTCTCGCTGGGAAAAAAGAATGGCCATGATCCCATATTTCCGACGGAGCAACCTTGGCTGTCTTGACACGGCACTAGGTGATCAGCCACCTTCTTCTTCAGCTCCCTCACACGTCGGACCGTCTCTATCAGCACCGAGGCCTTATCAGTCTGCTTAGAATTATGGTGCTTATTTCATAACACAGATATGCACATAAATATCTTTATTTATGGCTCCAAAGGGTACATCATCGAAGCAGTTGGGACAATGCTTGTCTATAGTAGAAAAAGAAAAAAGCAACACAATTCACGAGGGTCATATCTTAAAGAAAAGATTGTATGTATAAAACTCGAGAAACTATTTTTCCGACTCAAAACCTTAGCATCAAAGTAAACTAATCAAACTGTATCTGTGATTATGTATTGAGTTCTATGCGTCGCATATGTATATATATAGACTAATAGAGTGGTGATTCCGGCGAAATGCACACATATATTAAGGGAATGATGTAGCTCACTTTGGAAAGGTTAGGGAAGAGTTGGCGGAGCCTGTTGAAATGATGGTTGATTCTCTCTCTTCGCCTCTGCTCTGCAATGGCGTGTTTCTTGAAAGCTGCTTCTGTTTTTTTTCTTGGGGACTTTGATCCTGAATTTGAGCTTGAATCTACACCATCCATTGGCTTCTTCATGGACTTTGGTTCTTGAATGACTGCCAAATTAGCCGTGACAGCGATGAAGCATTTTTTCTACTGTCTCTGTGTGTGTGTGTGTGTGAGAGAGAGAGAGAGAGAGCTAAATAGGAGGTGGGTCGGAGAAATATTTCCATTAATTGCAATTTAAAAGAAGCAAATAATAGTATGAAGCAAAAAACAGAAAGATCTCCTCGATCATCTATATGTCTGCTTGTGTGTAGTACAATAGAACCTGAATACATGTTGTTTATTAAAGGTGAGGATCTGAAGATCAGGAAGAGTTGATATGCATAAAATGAAATAGCTAATACCAAACATTAGCCCTTATTGCTGCATCTTCCATTCCACCCATGATATATTCACAAAGTGAAACTGTATTTAAATCAATAACTCTCTCTCCCTCTCTACATGTGAGTAGGAGGAAAGAGGGGTTTTTTTTTTGTGTGTGTGTTGTGGGGGGGAGGGGGGGGGGAAGCGTTACTCAAACACACCCAAGTAGGCTCAAAACAAGATCTCTAAACTGGGTCACACCTTCTCCAGACCGAGAACATATTGGTTCTATTATCAACTCCCGTCTGTGTTGCAAATAGTAGAAACCTGACTGTCAATGCGACACCTGTCAGGTGAAATATTTTCCTAGTATAAATACATCAATATGCAGAAGGTAGTCATCATACATAGATTAGTTTCTCATTAACAAGGGAAGAAAGTTTCACAAGGAATGTTTGTTGGACTCGAGTACACTCCAACGAGCTAGTTGCAGCTATCAGGAACACTGATAGTTAACCACATTCTAAAGAATGATACTTCGCAAAATGAGCTTGAAAAACATCAAACTATTAATAGCCGCCACAAGAAGATGAAAGGTGAACAAAAAGTAGTAAATCCACAACATGCCACTAGGTCAATCTTGTGGCAGTCAGTCATGAAGAATTGGACTCATAGAAATGTGCCCATTTCGGTCAAATGGAGACCCGGAAGGAGCAACCAAACCAAGAGTTTGCATGACTTTGATTCTCCGTGCACTCAGTTCTTGAGATTTTCCAACTGACATTGTTGCCTGAGGGTTGCATTTAAAATCGTGGGTCAAGAAATGAAAGATACAGCAAGCTAGGGAATCCAACGGTGTATAAAAAAATGATATATACTCACAGATTTTGGCAGTCCACTAGGTTTTGTTTTCCTCTGCATCTCAGCATTCTTTGCCGTTTGTGATGTCTTGGGAGAATGTACAAGCTTCACGTAGAAACACAACTTCATTGTAAACAACAGTATACAGAACCAAACACAAGGTGAGTGAAAAAAGAGAATAAAAGGAAAAGACTAGGGGTCATTGGTTACTCGGCTTGGTATTTATCCAAGAATCAAAATTTCCTTTCGTTTCGTTTAAATAAAATGATCGACAACATTTTGGTTCAGTGACCAGTACTAGTCCGTTATTGGTAATCAGAATAATCCATATTCCAGAATATTTCGGAAACAAAAATTCAAATTTTTTTTTGATTTCATTTCTAAAATGACCGAAATTATGCACTGCAACGAAATTGTGATCCTTGAATTTTTCTGCACCAATTGTGATTCATGGATTTTCTTCTTCATTCCTTTGCAGTAATTTCTCAATTTGAGTTACTATTCTGTACCCTTTTTGTGGTCCGCTGGCACAAGGTAAGGGCTTCCCAAAGAAAGCTAAGGCTCCATTGTAACGCAATGTACCGGTCCACAAGATTCATGAACAAATTTCAGGGGGAACCATGCACTCACATAGCTTGGGCCATTTGGCTCGAGTTTCTTCTGCCCACCATCTTGTTTCCGCTTGTTGTTTTTCGCTCCCTCAGCTTTTTCTGAAACTAAATTGCCATTCTTCACTGAGGGTTGGGATGTACTGGCTGCTGAAGGTCTTCTTTGTGACATTCTCACCTGAGGTGAAGTTCATGTTATTAAGAAAATA
>CAUOFW020009613.1:1236032-1269132 GCA_963454935.2 Ilex paraguariensis | reverse complement strand
TTATTTCATAACACAGATATGCACATAAATATCTTTATTTATGGCTCCAAAGGGTACATCATCGAAGCAGTTGGGACAATGCTTGTCTATAGTAGAAAAAGAAAAAAGCAACACAATTCACGAGGGTCATATCTTAAAGAAAAGATTGTATGTATAAAACTCGAGAAACTATTTTTCCGACTCAAAACCTTAGCATCAAAGTAAACTAATCAAACTGTATCTGTGATTATGTATTGAGTTCTATGCGTCGCATATGTATATATATAGACTAATAGAGTGGTGATTCCGGCGAAATGCACACATATATTAAGGGAATGATGTAGCTCACTTTGGAAAGGTTAGGGAAGAGTTGGCGGAGCCTGTTGAAATGATGGTTGATTCTCTCTCTTCGCCTCTGCTCTGCAATGGCGTGTTTCTTGAAAGCTGCTTCTGTTTTTTTTCTTGGGGACTTTGATCCTGAATTTGAGCTTGAATCTACACCATCCATTGGCTTCTTCATGTACTTTGGTTCTTGAATGACTGCCAAATTAGCCGTGACAGCGATGAAGCATTTTTTCTACTGTCTCTGTGTGTGTGAGAGAGAGAGAGAGAGAGAGAGAGAGAGAGCTAAATAGGAGGTGGGTCAGAGAAATATTTCCATTAATTGCAATTTAAAAGAAGCAAATAATAGTATGAAGCAAAAAACAGAAAGATCTCCTCGATCATCTATATGTCTGCTTGTGTGTAGTACAATAGAACCTGAATACATGTTGTTTATTAAAGGTGAGGATCTGAAGATCAGGAAGAGTTGATATGCATAAAATGAAATAGCTAATACCAAACATTAGCCCTTATTGCTGCATCTTCCATTCCACCCATGATATATTCACAAAGTGAAACTGTATTTAAATCAATAACTCTCTCTCCCTCTCTACATGTGAGTAGGAGGAAAGAGGGGTTTTTTTTTTGTGTGTGTGTTGTGGGGGGGAGGGGGGGGGGAAGCGTTACTCAAACACACCCAAGTAGGCTCAAAACAAGATCTCTAAACTGGGTCACACCTTCTCCAGACCGAGAACATATTGGTTCTATTATCAACTCCCGTCTGTGTTGCAAATAGTAGAAACCTGACTGTCAATGCGACACCTGTCAGGTGAAATATTTTCCTAGTATAAATACATCAATATGCAGAAGGTAGTCATCATACATAGATTAGTTTCTCATTAACAAGGGAAGAAAGTTTCACAAGGAATGTTTGTTGGACTCGAGTACACTCCAACGAGCTAGTTGCAGCTATCAGGAACACTGATAGTTAACCACATTCTAAAGAATGATACTTCGCAAAATGAGCTTGAAAAACATCAAACTATTAATAGCCGCCACAAGAAGATGAAAGGTGAACAAAAAGTAGTAAATCCACAACATGCCACTAGGTCAATCTTGTGGCAGTCAGTCATGAAGAATTGGACTCATAGAAATGTGCCCATTTCGGTCAAATGGAGACCCGGAAGGAGCAACCAAACCAAGAGTTTGCATGACTTTGATTCTCCGTGCACTCAGTTCTTGAGATTTTCCAACTGACATTGTTGCCTGAGGGTTGCATTTAAAATCGTGGGTCAAGAAATGAAAGATACAGCAAGCTAGGGAATCCAACGGTGTATAAAAAAATGATATATACTCACAGATTTTGGCAGTCCACTAGGTTTTGTTTTCCTCTGCATCTCAGCATTCTTTGCCGTTTGTGATGTCTTGGGAGAATGTACAAGCTTCACGTAGAAACACAACTTCATTGTAAACAACAGTATACAGAACCAAACACAAGGTGAGTGAAAAAAGAGAATAAAAGGAAAAGACTAGGGGTCATTGGTTACTCGGCTTGGTATTTATCCAAGAATCAAAATTTCCTTTCGTTTCGTTTAAATAAAATGATCGACAACATTTTGGTTCAGTGACCAGTACTAGTCCGTTATTGGTAATCAGAATAATCCATATTCCAGAATATTTCGGAAACAAAAATTCAAATTTTTTTTTGATTTCATTTCTAAAATGACCGAAATTATGCACTGCAACGAAATTGTGATCCTTGAATTTTTCTGCACCAATTGNTGCCAGAATATTTCGGAAACAAAAATTCAAATTTTTTTTTGATTTCATTTCTAAAATAACCGAAATTATGCACTGCAACGAAATTGTGATCCTTGAATTTTTCTGCACCAATTGTGATTCATGGATTTTCTTCTTCATTCCTTTGCAGTAATTTCTCAATTTGAGTTACTATTCTGTACCCTTTTTGTGGTCCGCTGGCACAAGGTAAGGGCTTCCCAAAGAAAGCTAAGGCTCCATTGTAACGCAATGTACCGGTCCACAAGATTCATGAACAAATTTCAGGGGGAACCATGCACTCACATAGCTTGGGCCATTTGGCTCGAGTTTCTTCTGCCCACCATCTTGTTTCCACTTGTTGTTTTTCGCTCCCTCAGCTTTTTCTGAAACTAAATTGCCATTCTTCACTGAGGGTTGGGATGTACTGGCTGCTGAAGGTCTTCTTTGTGACATTCTCACCTGAGGTGAAGTTCATGTTATTAAGAAAATATAAATGTCACCTTTAACAATCCAAATAAGAGAGGAATCACAGCGTCCACAAAGAAATAAGGCCACCAAGGCTGTGTACTCACACAGATCGTCTGATCTGTTTTGGGTTTCTTCTGCAGCCCTTCTTGCTTTTGTTTGCTGCTCCTTGCCATGGTATTTTCTGTAATTTCCTCAACAAAGGTAATAACTTGAACCTTAACCTCAAGGATCACAAACCAACCATGCTAAGGGAAAACCAATCTGCAACACTAGTTCTTCATACATACTATCAGCAAGTTAACACTATCTTATTGATAACTAAGGAAAAACCAGATGGTTCAATCAGAGGATTTTTATTTGTCATTGATATTTTTTTATTTTGGCACCTCAGAAGAAGTGCATTTGCAAAGCCTGCCAAAAACAGAGAAGACTCAACAAATCAACGTTGCAATTTAAATTTTATGTATGTATTATATAGCAATGATAATGATTTGGGGAATTAACTGCAATTTTTTTATAAGCAAAGTCTCTCTGATTTACTTTGTTTCTGCATAGGCAAACAATCAGATAAAAATGATTGTCATCAATTCTTTGGTTTAAATTGTACATTGAAATGGTTGATGTATCTATTGTTACATCAAGTACAAAAAAACAACATACAGATAATTTAGCAATTTTTGATGTGTGATTTCCAATACCACATATAATAAATATCCAATAGTATTTTGTGAATTTCATAATATAGTTTTATAGTCTTGAATTTTATCAAGATATCACCATTGAAAATACACTAAAAGGTGTACCTGTGGCTAGGCTTCTTGGCATATCTACCAAATTTAGCATCTGAAGACATGCAGTTAGGTTGTATACAAGAACCAGGACAGAAATACAACCAACGCAAAGAGTGGGGCAGGAGAAAACATTAAGAACTTGATTACATGAGAGAACTGGCTAACCTCTGGATTTCGATTTTGTGCCCTTTGAACCTCTAGATTTGAAGCGGGAAAATTCCTGTAACCATATGCCGTTATAGAGAAGACATCATTTACAAGAAACTAAGGTCATTGGATACCTAAATCTGCAACTTGTTAACCAATAACCTTCTTACTGGTAACAAAGGGAACAACAAATTACCAGATCTAAAGAGTTTTTTAATATTTCCCTATAACTGCCATTGCTTTCCTTGAGTATCTGAAAAATTGGAAGATATTGTATCATAGGTTTTGGAGCACTGATGCAACTGAATTGCATCACAAAGAAAAAAATCACAGATAGAAACCAACATTTTCAAACTCCAAGCGGCTTCCATGGGGATCTACATACAAACTGCACAAAGAGAACAAAATTTACTAAACCTCAAACAATGAGCAAAATTAATGAAATATATATAAAAAAAAAAAAAAAGGCAAGCACAAAAGCACTGACTATTTATAGCTTCCATATAACCGAACAAGAACTTCACCAACAGATCTATTACCGGGTCTAGTGCTACCACTCACTGTGTTCTCATCAAAAACCTATTAAACAGATATGTAAAAAACATATAAATGCTGTCCCCCACAAAAACAATGAATCATAGATATTGTGGCAAGAATTAGACACTTTTAAAAATGACAGACAAACAGAAGAAAAANTGTGTTCTCATCAAAAACCTATTAAACAGATGTGTAAAAAACATATAAATGCTGTCCCCCACAAAAACAATGAATCAAAGATATTGTGGCAAGAATTAGACACTTTTAAAAATGACAGACAAACAGAAGAAAAATTGAAATCATGTAGACTCAAAAACCTCAATGGCACTCAAATTACCTGTGCAGGCCACCAAGTCGAGCCATGGAGCCGGACCCATATTAAATCACCAAAGTTGACCTCCCTGGTTGCTTGATTAACTGCAGCTTCCTCCTCACATTCCTTTTCAACAGAACTTCTGTTACTTGCCTGAGTTTCAACTTCCATAGCTTATCTTTGCACTTGCAGTGATCTAATTTGGCATTCAAGGACATCAAAAATAATATTCAAGCATCACTTAATTGCAATGATACAAGTCAACTAATCTGAAATTTAGAATTTGTATTTCTCAAGTGGGTAATCTAGTTTATATTGTTTGGTTTATAAGATCAAATACACTTTCTACCCAAGGAAACAAAATTGAGAACATTAGTAATTGAATGATGCATCCAAACAGAAACTGATGATCTATTCCATCTTGGTACTACACATAAAACAATAATTTTTGTTGGGTATTATATACAATCACCAACATTGTAGCTTCAAGTTCACAAAAAGAAGGAAAAAAAAGCTGCAGACATGTAGATTTCGTAATTCCGTAGGTTTCTCATGTAGACATTTACAGACTAAAGCTATATTATGACGCTCTACCAGAAAAAAATAATAAAAAAATGGAACCATTCGCTACTCTTGCACTAAGAAGATAACCATTCACCTCCTAGTGATCACAGGAATGATATTTCCCACTAATCTTTGCTAAACGCAAACATATATACCCTCGGAACTTTCAACCCCAAAAAGGTTAAACTTTTCTACGTACATTACATTGAATCATAAAAAATAAGTTTCATTTTTCACCGAATAGACACTTAAGCTAAACGATAGTCCCCTCGAGGAGAGTGCAGATCATAATAGTCGTGTCCTGAAATCGCTGCCCTAGCACGCCCAAGCTCTAAAACATGTGATCAAACAGATATAGAGACGAAAATGAACAACCTAACGAACAAACCAAAGAAAACGAAGCACATCCCCCCAAACCCCACCATGGTTATCATTCAAAGCCAAAACTTTCGAATGCTTCTTCTATTTTAAGAGAAGCCTAAACAACAACAATAGAGGTCAGAGCACACTTACTTGTAGAAGAGAGAGAGAGCTTCAGCCAGAAAGAGAAAGCCCACTCAGATTCTCTCTCTAGAGACCGCCTGTAAAACACACACGCAGAGAGAGACAGAGAAAGGAGAGAGCAGAGAGAGAGAGTTGAGGAAAGGAAGCAGGCTTTTATCTATTGGATCTGGGTATTTTTGTCCTTTCACATGTAATGCCGGTTTAGCTTCAGTCTGAGTTGATTTTAATACGAAGAAGGACACTTCAATTTACGGTTAATTATAAAATATCCCCTTAACTTTAAATAGTTTGTCATTCACCCTTATAAGTTTTAATTTTAATAAATATT
Organism: Ilex paraguariensis; assembly: GCA_963454935.2. Taxonomy (NCBI): domain Eukaryota; kingdom Viridiplantae; phylum Streptophyta; class Magnoliopsida; order Aquifoliales; family Aquifoliaceae; genus Ilex; species Ilex paraguariensis. Next base: position 1,263,401 of record CAUOFW020009613.1, on the reverse strand, counting down.
TTCTTTTAAGATTGAATATTTTGTAATTAATTTTAAACCATAAAAAATAAAGTAATTCAGACATAAGAATTTCATATGATTTCACATTATTGAAAAAATATAATTACTCCCGAAAAAGAGTGTGAATACTCGTACACATGTTATGCAATGTGTTAGTATTGGATTAAATAGATATATTTTTTCTTGAATTTTATAATTTTTTAAGTATAAAATTGATATCAAATCAAAAAAATAAGAAAAATAATATATAAAATAAAGAAAATAATAATACTTTCATANGAATACTCGTACGCATGTTATGCAATGTGTTAGTATTGGATTAAATAGATATATTTTTTCTTGAATTTTATAATTTTTTAAGTATAAAATTGATATCAAATCAAAAAAATAAGAAAAATAATATATAAAATAAAGAAAATAATAATACTTTCATACTTCGACCACTATTGAAACAGACAAATTACAGTATGTACAATTATAGAGAGTTGATTGTTATGAGATGCATAGCTGGGGAGGATAAATTGTAATTAACCCTTCAATTAAATTCCCCTTGACCGTACGATTACAAAGCTTACGGGTCNATAAAATAAAGAAAATAATAATACTTTCATATTTCGACCACTATTGAAACAGACAAATTACAGTATGTACAATTATAGAGAGTTGATTGTTATGAGATGCATAGCTGGGGAGGGTAAATTATAATTAACCCTTCAATTAAATTCCCCTTGACCGTACGATTACAAAGCTTACGGGTCCCACCGAACAAAACCCATCTACAACCGTTGATCTAAAAACCTCTGGCTTGATTCGCTACCGTACGCCGTCTGCGCATTTCGGCCCTCATCGCTAACAGACGTCGCTTTGCAGAGTTCGCTCTATTCAATAAACCATTAAACCCTGAACTGTCTTCGAGTTAAAACCCTTCCCTCGATTTTCTCTCTCTAGGTTTGAAGGTCAGAAATCTTTCTTTTGATGAGTTTGTCATTCGTATTTATACATAGCTATACTCTGAGAATTTAGGGTTGTTTCTGCCATTTATGTGAGAATTTATTCTCTCTCTCTACTTATGTATACATAGGGGTTTTGCTCTGATATGCCCTAATTATTATTTTTTCCAACTGGGTATTTCGATTAACAGTTGGAAGAGTAAAGGGTTGAAAAATAAAAGCTCGTGATTGAAAGTAATGGTGGATTGGTGGTGGTCTTTACTCGGAGCCGCCGTGCCTGCGATGGTGGCAGGACAGGCTCTGAGGATGAAGAATAGGAGACACGAAGAGCAGAGGCTGAAGGGTGTTGGTGGGCGAGAGAAGAGCTCCGACGATATATTTGTTTGCGAGAGGGTTTGTACTTCCAAGAGAATGCTCAAGAAGGTTGGTGCATTTTCTAAGGACCCAACTCCTGATACTTGCGTTACTGTTTGTGGTGTCTCTGAGCTTGATGCTTGTGCCGATGCATGTGCTAGAACTGTTTGTGTTAATCAGCATCAAGTGCCCAATTGGAATGATAGCTGTCTTAAGAGGTGTCAAAGTGAGTGCCTTAAGCTCTCTAATTCTTCTGCTAAATCTTCATAGTCTTAATCTGGGTTTTGTTACTTGGAATTTTTCAATGACTAGAATTGGATTTCTATGAATTTGTGGATGCATTATTGTTTTAATTGAATTTAGTCTTTTGGATAATTTGCTTCCTGTACTGAAAATGCTACTTTTTTTTCTTTAGCTTATAGAACATTGCAAATTATCGATTATTCCATCAGTTAAAAGTAACTATTCTTTGGTTCGTCTTCACACCCCCTTTGTTTCGAAAAGAGACGGAGCGGGCTACTACCTCAAAATGCCCCACCCGTCGGTTCGATTTGTCGTTGGGCTCAAAATCTTCCTTGCTAGTTCCTAGAAACTCATTTATTTATTTTTTTTCCCAAGTGCTTTAGGTGGTAGACGGCACAGCTCACAAGCCTTGTGAAAAGGCAAGCGTCTTTCAATTCATTCGAAGAACAAGGGTAGAGTAGACTCGACTGTAGAAGCAGGGTCATGTTTCTTTCTTTTTCTTTTTCTGGTGCCGAGGACAAGCCATTTGTCCCATCGTCAAGGCTTTCTGTTCCACGCTTCTTCCATGGGTGGATATAATGCTTTTCCTTCCTCTAGTTCGACAGGTGTATGTGCAAGAAAAGGGCTTCCATATTGGTAGTTGTAGTTGGCTCTCATCCCACTCTAAGTCAATCCATGAAATTAAAGTGAAGTATACAAATGAAACTTCCAATGGTTATAAACTTCTGTATTTTGGGGAGATTGGGTTACTCTAACAAAGTGGAATCATTGTTGAACTGTGTTGAAATGTTTCAAATGATGAAGACCTTGGACGCAGGTTTGAAATGTAGAAGGAGATATGAACTATGAATCAAATTGTTGGAAGCATAGGTTGATGGAATTCTATATCGGGTTGCAACTTACTTGGTTTCTTATGGATGGAACTCTTTCTTCTTTCTTTGTTAATCTTATTCATGTTTGAATCTTTGCAATGAAAGAGGATGTCCCTTCTCAAACTTTTCCGGGTTCTAGACTGCGAAGTGGGGCAGGTCTTTATCTTGGGTGAGCATTTGATACAGTGATCGGATTGGTTAAATTTGCTCAATCCTTTGCAGAATTGCAATCTAACCTCAGTACAAATATAGAGCATATATGCTATACCATTGTATTTTGTTGTTGTGATGAGAATTTTAAATATTGCCAGCCTCGTTATGCTTGTGGTTGTGATTCTACTGCATGCTCGAAAGATGTTGTCCTGGTGAGTGAGTTCTTACTAAGGTAGGTTCCTAATAAGTAAAAGAGGACACTCATACAGGTCTGTGTTACCCAATAGGTGCCGGTTTTGTTGATTGGAAGGGTTGAGTATTCTGTCCGAAGAGGTGCTAGATGAAGGGGTGGGCTACTTGAGCTTAAACTTCCATATTAGCTGTTACCATGAATTGATCTGTTCCTCTACCTTCTTTATCAGTGTGTTCCCCAACAGATGTCGGAGACATTGATTGCCTTATTGCTATGTGTTTGAAGAAATTCCTAGCATGTCTGTTGGTGGTGTGTTCTGTTTTCAGCCATGATAACGATATTTGTAATTTCACCCCATAAACCATTTGCTATGGCAATACCAAGGCTTGAAAAAAGACCTCTTATAACGTTTTCGTCCGATGCAGCGCATGGAACTGAAAATAACATTGTAGATTATCGATCACCTTTGGTTTGGCTTGGTTTGTTATGGCCTACCTCACTACTAAGTGCAGAAAGTGACACATCAGAAATGGGAAGGAAAATAGAGGAGTGTGATGCAGGTTATTGCTACCTCACTAGCAAGCTTATATTATGCTTGCAAAAGGTGTGCCATTTTTTTTTTTCAATAGCCAGAGTGTTCAGCTCAGTTTCTGCATACTCGCAGTAGATAAATCCTTCGTAACCCAGTTCAAAAAAAAATTATCGAGATTCGAATTTAAGATGTCTACCTCTTAAATTTTGAGTCATTTGATTTTGTAAAATCGGTAAGCTCTGCTCAATATAACTAGAGACCAATCATCTAATTCTTGCCAAAATCATATTCCTGCTGGATTATAAGTTAAACAGTTCATCACTGAAGCAGTCAGTTACAAGGCAAATCTACATTCTTCAAGCATCTAAGCCCTACATACGCTACATATAAACAAACAAACTATAACCATGCCTACAGGCTTCCCAAACCCATATCAACTTCACTTTCCAAAATGCTAACGGCAAGGGGTGGAGACATTTTTGTTCTCAAAACGACGACGTAATCACACCATTTCAACCCATTGGGCCCCCCAAAAACCCCTAATTACACCTGCACAACCTTCCTAGGCCTACCTCTCTTCTTCTTAGCCATGGTACCAGCCGGAGTCACATTCACTTCCGCCACATTCACAAACCCACCGCCGTTTCCACCACTCGGCCAGACCGCTGGCTCCGTCGTCGCCGTCCCACCTGTAGAAAACGTGGGAGGCACCCAAACTGGAAACCCCCCACTTTTGCCAACCTCCGACCCCGAAACCGTAAACCCCATCGGAAAAAATCCCCAACAGCAATTATACGCTTCCTTCCCCGGCACCAATGGTGGCATCTCCGGAATAGCCACCGCCGAAAAAGCCCTCTCACAGTTCTGACACCTCAAACAACACCCCTCGTAATCCCTGGGATACTCATACAAGTTGTAACAGTACGGACACGCCGTCCAAAAACTCGACGTTTCCTTCTCCCCGCCAGTACTCGCCGGCGGCGAGCCCCGTCTCACCGGAAATGTCTGATGATCCTGATCTTTTTGACGCTGTTTTGGTGGTGGTGGTTGTTGCTTTTGAAATTCTCTCTGCTTCTTCGTCGCCACCAGATCGATCTTCGAGTACAGACCCAACTCATTGTCAAACAGAAACTTCTTTTTCGAGTCCGACAACGCAGCCCAAGCATCGGCGACCAGCTTAAACGCAGTGTCAGAGAAAGCGTACCTGTTTTTGTCCGGATGTAGAAGAAAAGCCAGTCGCCGGAACTGTTTCTTGATGAGTTCGAGGTCGTCGGAACGGCGCTCGAGTTGGAGTATAGCGTACCAGTCGTGGTGGTTGTTGATCCGCTTATCGGCGGCGAGAAGGACCTGGGTAACGGCCAAGATCTGATCTGGGCCGTCCAGTAAGGGTTCGGCTTCTTGGGCTAAGAGTGCGAACTCTCTTGAGCCGTTGAGATCTCTGTTGAGTAACAGCTTCTCGGAGATTCCGAGCAAGCGTTCAGCTTCGGCTCTGCTGGTGTTGTGGGGGTGTTCCATTTTCGTTTGCTTCGATTTCGGATTTGTGTCTGAAATGAGGAAGGATAAAAGAAAGCACTGTTTGGGTTTGAGAGCAATGGGCATTTGTTTGATTGCTGTAAATGTAGTAAATATTCCCTTCTGTTTTTTTTTTTTTTTTTTTTTTTAGTGCATAAAATAGATAGATATTTGTCGAGTATTGTCCCTCGCACTACAAAGCTATTGACAGCAGACCACATTGCACTTATGTCGAGTCAACCCAAGGTCTTCCTCTTACTTGATAAGTTAGCTCTACCAAATTGTCAGGCTGGAAGTATACTTCAGATTCTAGGCAAAATTTTTCAATGGGGTCCTAAATTATTTTTTGATAAATAATTTTTTTTTTATTTGTATATTTTAAATATTTAAATTTATATCTTTGGTATGTATATATATATATTTCAAGTGAAAAATAATTTGCAAAACAAACACATTATATAATTAATTATATTAAAATTAACTTAACTCAAAAAATAGTTCAAAAAAATAAAATTAAATAAATATGTCAGAGTTATTATAAATCCATACAAAATAAGAAGATAAAGTCTTGTAATTTTAAGAATATGATGTGATTTTTTTTTTTACTTTTTAAGAACAATATTTTAAAAAAATTGTTGATATTTTTTTACAAAATATTAATGTTTTTTTCGGTTAAACACTATTAGAAGAAAGAAGGATGATGAAGTTCGAATTTATAACTACCGTCGTTAGAACAATCGCTAATTCATTACTTACTACTAGAAGAATATTCTTCTTTCTACACATTGAGGGCTCTACAAACTTGAACGTGACAGGCCTTATAGGTGAGGCCCAAAATGGTGGCCTTAGAGGAGGACCGTACCTTATAGAGGAGATTCAAAACCTGGGCTTGGTGGAGAACCAACCCTCGATAAGCCCAAAACTAAAAATTGCTTTGTTCGTGTTAATGTGAATGGTAGTAAATGGTTTTGGGAGGGATTATTGATTACTCTTGGATGAGTCTGTTTTAGACCGTTGAATTGATTTATTGAAATATATCATGTTTTATATTATAGATTATATATGACATGTCAATCCACGTATTCCTAAAAAAAAAANTGGCTCTTGAATGAGTCTGTTTTAGACCGTTGAATTGACTTATTGAAATATATCATGTTTTATATTATAGATTATATATGACATGTCAATCCACGNTTACTCTTGGATGAGTCTGTTTTAGACCGTTGAATTGATTTATTGAAATATATCATGTTTTATATTATAGATTATATATGACATGTCAATCCACGTATTCCTAAAAAAAAAAAATATTTTGTGTATCTAATTTAGTGTTACTTGGTGACATGACGGATCATAACCATTAAATTAATAAATTTTAATTAATTTATTAACTATTGAAACTTAATACCCGACTTAATGATATTGCAAGTGATATATTTATAATTCATTCGCTTGTTGCATTTGATCGGATCAAAAAGGAGTTTAGNACTATTGAAACTTAATACTCGACTTAATGATATTGCAAGTGATATATTTATAATACATTCGCTTGTTGCATTTGATCGGATCAAAAAAGAGTTTAGATGAGATTGAAAAAATGTTATTTAAGTCTAATTTTTTGATTTAATGAATCATAATTATTGAATTAATAGTAAATGCGGATTAATACTATGGGAGATCTACCCTCAATCTAATAATAATAATTCTANATTATTGAAACTTAATACCCGACTTAATGATATTGCAAGTGATATATTTATAATTCATTCGCTTGTTGCATTTGATCGGATCAAAAAGGAGTTTAGATGAGATTGAAAAAATGTTATTTAAGTCTAATTTTTTGATTTAATGAATCATAATTATTGAATTAATAATAAATGCGGATTAATACTATGGGAGATCTACCCTCAATCTAATAATAATAATTCTATTTGATCAATAAATTAAATTCAAAAAATAATTGTTCGAGATTTTACTTTTTCTCTTCTTTCTTGGTCTCTGATTTCNTATTTGATCAATAAATTAAATTCAAAAAATAATTGTTCGAGATTTTACTTTTTCTCTTCTTTCTTGGTCTCTGATTTCCCTTGTCTCTATATTTTCCTAGTCAAAGACAATCCATGACAATATGTGGGACCTTTGAAAACATTAATCATACTATTACTGTACACGATGCTGCTAAGCTTACATCTACGAAGAAAAGAAAAGAGCAAAATGAGTGTAAAGTGCCTCCTCGATCGCTTCAATGTACTTCACTTCATTAAATAAATTTTGGTGGTGATAGACTTTTTCGGTTAACTAGCTTTCACGCGACTAATTTTTATACATAAAAAATATAAGATATATGTACGTTGAAATTAAATATTATATCAAACTTACCAAACTTTTTTTTTCTTATCGCTCAAATTGTATTATAAAATTTTGACTATCCTAACAATTCATTTGTCTAACTATAAAAAAAANTTTCTTATCGCTCAAATTGTATTATAAAATTTTGACTATCCTAACAATTCATTTGTCTAACTATAAAAAAAAAGATAAAAAAATATTAATAATTAAAGTTCTATTTTTTTATAATTTTTGGATTGGGAGTATTTTTTAGTGATATTTGAAAATTTATTTTTTTTTAAAATTCATTNAAAATGATAAAAAAATATTAATAATTAAAGTTCTATTTTTTTTATAATTTTTGGATTGGGAGTATTTTTTAGTGATATTTGAAAATTTATTTTTTTTTAAAATTCATGTAATTAGGATTCTACTTATAATTTATTGATTAAAATAAAAATAATTATCAATATCTTAATTATATTGAAACCTTACTATAATTAATAATTAATTAGGTTAATTGGAATAAAATATACTACTGATTATAATGATGCATATTTTTTTAAGGAAATTTTATAGATATTGATATTTATACATAGAGAATAATAGATAATTAGAAACAGATGTTAAAGAATAATTTAAAATTTTAAACACATAAGAATATGATGGTAATTTAAATATTTAACTATGCAATGATAGAATGACTTTTATAATTCTTTATAAGGATAAAATAATAAATTAAAAAAAATTCATAATAAGATACTTTTATTCGTAGTATAAATATAGATAGATAGCCAATAATAAGTAATAATAGATTACTTCCACCNATAAGATACTTTTATTCGTAGTATAAATATAGATAGATAGCCAATAATAAGTAATAAGAGATTACTTCCACCAGCATCTCATTGCAAATTTTAACTTAATCTCCTTTTTCTCGGGGAAAAAAAAAACTTTTACCGATAGAGCTTTCATTTGGTGCCCATGGTTTATATTTCAAGTTTTTCAAGAAAATATCATACAATTAGTCTAGAAAGCTTATCCATACTAAGTTTGAGAGATAAGTGTTACACAATTTTATCTTATTAAAAATTTATTAATTTTTGAGTCGAACCCCTATGTATTCCTTCCTATATTGGTCAAGTTTGTCTGACTAACTAATACAAAGTTTCTTATAAATATATGCTCTCAAGGCAAACTCTGTGATAGGAGTGTTAATCGAAACGATTTATTTAGATTTGGGCTCAAGCTCAAGTTCAGTTCGGATAAGATTTGGCTCGAGTTCGACTTGTGTTTTAAATGAGCTGAAATTGAATAATTTTTTAAGCTCGTTTAAAAAAACAAGCATAAAAAGCTCCACTCGAATTCGTAAAACTTAATTCGTTTATATGTCAAATAATTGAGTTCGGCCGCGGGCTCGAGTAGTCGAGATCGACTTATTTTCTAAACAAATCGAGTTTAAACAATTTTTTAAACTTGTTAAAAAAAACGAGTTTGATAAAATCAGACTCAAATTCGTAAAACTCTACCTGTGCACCCCCTCTAATTTATAGCAGCTTGAATCGTGTACTTCCAAGACCATCATTAAGATAGTTAGACCCGTTTGTTTGAGGTATAAAATTTAGGTGGTATAAAATTTTATATTTATTTCACTTCAATTCAATGGTATATTATATTCGGTCTTAAACTATAATCACATCATTCTCCTTGTTTGTTTGTCACAAATATTATCTATGTAATACCTACTTTAAAAAGTCAAAAATTGTAACTATTCAATGTAAAAGACAATTGTAACCTTAAAAAAAGTCAACAATTGCAACTGACTTTTGTATGAGGCATTGTAGATGAGGACATTTGGGTCTTTTTATTTTGTTATACCTCAATAAAATTTATACCGACAATATTATACCACCAGGTAGGTCGTATTGCTTAGCACCGTATACAAGACATAAGAGTTACTGTTCACGTCGGGTCAGTATTATAACCCGAAAATTAATATCGAGTAAAAAATATCAAACAAACNATTTGGCTCGAGTTCGACTTGTGTTTTAAATGAGCTGAAATTGAATAATTTTTTAAACTCGTTTAAAAAAGCAAGCATAAAAAACTTCACTCGAATTCGTAAAACTTAATTCGTTTATATGTCAAATAATTGAGTTCGGCCTCGGGCTCGAGTAGTCGAGATCGACTTATTTTCTAAACAAATCGAGTTTAAACAATTTTTTAAACTTGTTAAAAAAAACGAGTTTCATAAAATCAGACTCAAATTCGTAAAACTCTACCGGTGCACCCCCTCTAATTTATAGCAACTTGAATCGTGTACTTCCAAGACCATCATTAAGATAGTTAGACCCGTTTGTTTGAGGTATAAGATTTAGGTGGTATAAAATTTTATATTTATTTCACTCCAATTCAATGGTATATTATATTCGGTCTTAAACTATAATCACATCATTCTCCTTGTTTGTTTGTCACAAATATTATCTATGTAATACCTACTTTAAAAAGTCAAAAATTGTAACTATTCAATGTAAAAGACAATTGTAACCTTAAAAAAAGTCAACAATTGCAACTGACTTTTGTATGAGGCATTGTAGATGAGGACATTTGGGTCTTTTTATTTTGTTATACCTCAATAAAATTTATACCGACAATATTATACCACCAGGTAGGTAGTATTGCTTAGCACCGTATACAAGATATAAGAGTTACTGTTCACATCGGGTCAGTATTATAACCCGAAAATTAATATCGAGTAAAAAATATCAAACAAACAAGGTATAAGATATACTCCACGTATTATTTTCCTTATACTACCTTTATACCTCAAACAAGCTTCCAAGATATGAGTGGTATCAGGGAAATAGTACATGGGGTTCATTTTATACTATGTTTGTTTGGCATTTTACGCTCGATATTATTTTTCGGGTTGTAGTACCGAGCCGGTGTGAACAGTGACTTTAATACTTTCTATATGGTACTAAGTAATACCATCTAACAGGTGGTATTATCTTTCTGATACAAGTGAAAGGACAGTATAAACGAGTAAAATGACACAAATGCCCTCCTATGCGAGGAGTTCACATATAAAAAATTTATTTTGAATTTTTATTTGTATTATGTTTAAGCGTACAGTGTCACCGGGTTTTTTTAAATATTTTTTTAAAAAAATTTATTTTGAAGCATACAATGTCACCGATTTTTTTTTATTATTTTTTAAAATTTATTTTGAATTTTTCCCTTGTATTATGTTTAAGCGTACGGTGTCACCGATTTTTTTAAAAAAAATTTAAAAAAAAAAAATTATTTTGAAATTTTTCTTTATATTATGTTTAAGCGTACGATATTACCATTTTTTTAAAAAAATTATTTTAAATTTTTTTCTTATATTATGTTTAAGCGTATGATGTTACCGATATCTTTTTTAAAATTATTTTGAATTTTTTCCTTATATAGATGGTTAAGGGTAAAATGGAATGGAATGGAATATGTTAAGGGTAAAATGATATATTTGTTATATAAGATGTGATAAAATAGATGATTGTTTGTCGAATTTACTATTGTAATTATTGAACAAACAAATAAGGGGAATGATGGGATACAAGTTTAAGATCGAGTACAGTATACCATCGGATAGGATTACGTGAATGAGAGGGGTTCATCAACTTTTTAAATGAGATCCACTAATTCAACGATCCCCCCGTTCATTTCAAATACAAATTTAAGTTATAAAGTTAGATTGCATGACATTTTTTTATTTTGAATAATAAAATACAGTTGATCACTAGTTTGGAATTAAAGTTGTCACGCAACTAGGTAACAACTACCTGAGGGACGGTCCTTAATCAGCCGCCTTGCACGTGCCATATTTTTTTTATATATATATTTTTTCATGTCTAATGTCTGTCAACTCAAAACTCCTTAAAAAGCTCAACCTCGTAAAAGCATTTTTCAGTTTCCCGACTTTGCCCCTGGATGTGGGGGCACCTTCGCTTGCCGTGAATCTCGTCTTATGAAAAGACCGCATCCGGATCTACAAATTTATTCGGATTTTTTTAATTATTTTATAAAAAAATTTAAGCCACTCTCTCTTTAATATACTAGTTGGTACTCGCATGCGTTACATATGCGCCATTTTGAATATCAAATAACATATATTATTGGTGCAAAAATTACGTAATATTTATATTAATCAAATCATCATAAAACACGAACTTAAAAAATTGTAATTCTAGTATTATAGATGACAGAAAAAAAATATACATTTCAAAAATATTATAATTATTTATACACTATTTTACATTACGGATGTGAATATGCTTAAGAAAATCATTTTANTATTATAGATGACAGAAAAAAAATATACATTTCAAAAATATTATAATTATTTATACACTATTTTACATTACGGATGTGAATATGCTTAAGAAAATCATTTTAATTTTTCAAAACCAAGAAAACATGCAACATGCTTTTGCCGTAAAAAGATATTAAAATATCTCATGACATATTCAATATTATATTCTTTTTCTAGTTAGCACATGAAATAAAATAAATTTGTAGATCTTAACTTATGGACACATGTCCATACTGAAATTGTTGAAACTGACAGTGTTGTCCAACCAAATGGAGCCTAGGAAGAAATTAATCGAGATCATATGCATGGTCACTATCAAAATATAATATCTGCATCATTATTTTTTTATCCTTGACTCGTTAATCCATTCCATCCTGAATAAATCTATTCAACTTGAAACTATCAAACCTGGTAGATGTGGTTATATAAAAGTCGATGAACCAAATTTTCACAAACAATTACAATAGGAATTTGTCATGTCACTTCTTTTACACTCCTTATCTGTACAAATTCTACAATATTAAGTGAATATTTAAATTGAAAAAAAGCTGGAATTAAATAAAAAAAGAGTGATTTGGAAGTCGATACAAAAATTTAGACTTGTTTGAGCTAAACAACATTAAGAAAACTTATTTGGTCCTAAGTGCATTTTTTTGAAAAAAGACTAAAAGGTCATTTATTATTCAATGNTTTGTTTGAGCTAAACAACATTAAGAAAACTTATTTGGTCCTAAGTGCATTTTTTTGAAAAAATACTAAAAGGTCATTTATTATTCAATGACTCTCTCTTTCCTTCTCTCCCTTTATTACTCTCTCTCTTTCTCTCACATTGATATTTTTTTTAAAATATGTAAAAATTCGATTTAATTTTTTCATTTCTCTCTTACTCCCTCTCCCCATATTTCCTTATTCTGCCACTTTTTTCTCTCTCTATATCAATATTACAGCAACACAATTACACTAATTAGTTACATCAGTTAGTTACAATTACCTTATAATACACCAAATAGTTACTCATGTATTATAATAAACCAAACAGCTACACTAAACAATTATACGAAATTACAATACTAACTCAATTTGTCATTCTATTATTTACATAAATCAAATAGTTACATTACTTAGTATCACGATATGGTTACACCAATTAGAGCATCTCTAACTCTGACTTAAATTTAGACTCAAATTTAAATTTGAGTAAAAAAACCTAAAAAATTTGATCCAATTTTTGACTCAAACTTATACAAAATCAGGTGAGACTCATTTTTTTACTCAAATTAAGGAAAACTCAAATCCTTACTCAAATATTTAATTGTGAGATTTTTTCATCTTTTAAAGATCCAATGATCATATGTATTCTCATTTAAATTTGGGTTTCTTCTTCTTTAAATTTGAGTTTGTTCATTAGAGTCATTTGTATCAAATCAAATTTTTTACTTAAATGTTAATTTAAATTTAAGTAAAAATTTGAGTCATGGTTAGAGATGCTTTAATACACACCAAATTAGGTTTATCATTATATAAAAAACTTTACCATTATACTAAATTTGGTATATATAATCGGTGTAACGATGTCGCGATACTAAATAGTATAACTATTTAGTTTATGTAAACAACTGAATAATAAATTGAGTTAGTTTTATAATTTTGTGTAATTGTTTAGTATAACTGTTCGGTTTATTATAACGCATAAATAATTGTTTAGTATATTATAGGACAATTTTAACTAATTGGTGTAATTGATTAGTATAATTATGTTGTAATATTGATATAAATAGAGAGAGAGTAAAAAATAGGGGGAGAGAGAAATGGTTAGAGAAAATAGGGAAGAGAGATGAAAAATAAATTAAATCTATATATATTTGAAAATAAAATAAATTATCAATAATAGATAGAGAGAGAAAATAAGGGGGAGAGAGAGAAAATAGGGGAGAGATATGAGAGAGTCTAATGAAATATTTACATATTTGATTAGATATATAACTGTAATCAATAATGCATAATTTAAGGGAGGGTATTTAGATAAAAAAATTTTGATTTTATTTGAATTTTGTACTTAAACACAATATGTTTTATTAAAATTGAACTTAATAAAGTAAACAATTTATCCATACATTTTTTATCAAATAAGTCTAAAAAATTATACCCACAATTAAAAAAATCAAATTAGAAGCAGCCCATATGTCTAAGTAGTTTACGACATTTGACCAAAAAAAAAACATTACATGCACTATAAATCAAAATGATAAGACCAAAAACTATTTAATCCAAAGGACCCAAAATTATTGTATGTACACAACGAGAAAAACCCAAAAAAAAATCTCAAATAAGAAACAGAGATAGAGGGATGAACAAAAAAAGCAATTGAAATCGAAAAAATCTTGGGAACTGTGTTGTTGAACCAAAATCAAAGATACCAGCGCAAGCGACATGAGAAACATATACATGCCTAAATCCAAACACCATCACCATCATAAAACACACCCTTGTTTGATATCCAATGTCTTTAGGTTTAGATTATAACCACTATAAACATTGTACCGAGAAAGAGAAAAAACTAAGATAAAAAGTACAAAATCAATCAGTGAAAATTATCTAATTTGATAATTCATTAAAATGATGGTTGTAGTTTTTGTTGGCAGCTGCAAAAGAGAAGACGAAGCTGATGGGTATTTGTTGGCGAGGAAAATATCTGATGGGTATTTTTAGTGATCTCTTAGCCCTTTTTAACTTCAATCCAGATAAAGCTTTGATAATGGTCAAATAACTTCTACCCAGTTTCAATAACGATCAAGTTTCCACAATTTAAGTGATGTTGTAATTTAACTCAAATAGCTTAATTAGGTTAATGAACAGTTGTTGCTAGTATATAGATTAATTAATTAATTATGATAATTAAATCTAGTACTAATTTAATTTTATACAATTGTTTGAGGATAATGACGACAATTTTTTTTTATTTAGTAGCCTTTTAAGAGTAGAGTAAATATAAATATAAATATAGATATATAGTATAGATAGATAGATATATAGAGGAAGATGGACAATCTTTTAGGAGTTGTGTCCCTCCATCTCTCTTGTTTCATAAACTAATAATTTAACAGAGAAATTAGAATATGAGGAGTATGTCATAAATGATATTGATATAATAAATAAAAGGTGTATTGTATTGTCTTTATAATATATTTATTCATGATAGTTTAGATAATTAAGAAATGTTAGAGGGTAAAAGAGAAAAATTAAAGTTTTTCAAAGATAGATACTTTTTAAAATAGTATAGATTATATCCTTAAAGAAACCTATTTTATTATTTAAAATATCAATGACATCCCTACTACTTACATTTAAACATCATTCACACCACCTATCGTTAAACCACTATTTCTAATAAAAAAAATTCATCTAAAATTGCTGTTACATAAATCTTGAATAATTTTTTTGCATAAAATTTGAACCGATTAAAATTTATTTTTCTATATATTAAAATTTGAACAGATTAAAATTCAATTCGAGTCGATTAAAATTTATATTTTTTTACTGATCAAAATTTCTGTCAATTAGATTTCTATTCAAGTTGATTAAATTTCATTTTTACATATTAAAATTTGAATCGATTAAAATTTATAATGTTTTTATGTATCAAAATTCAAACGGATTAAAATTTGATTCGAGTCGATTAAAACACAAATTTTAATTAGCTCGAATCGAATTTTAATCGACCCAAATTTTAATATATAAAAAAATTCATAAAATATACGGGATCTCATTGAAGATATATCGATCTAGAGAGGATGTGAATGAAAATTTTTCTAATATATATTATGGGCAATTTAATATAATTATACTTCAGTTAAAACTTTTAATTTGACCGGGGTGTCAGTGATGATTCAAAAAATAATAGAGAGATCCTTAAATATATGATAAATTAGAAATGATGTGGCTGAAAATTTTCTCTCTTTTTTTTTCACAATTTATCTATCAAAAAATAAGATTAAATTGGAAGAATTAACTCTAGATATCTAAAATCATCATAGATAGAAGTTACAAATAAAATGTAGTTTAAGATGCCTGTGATTATGGTTGGTCTTAGATCAACTGCATAGTATTAGATTGTTTGTACAAATTAAATTGATAGTATTATTTAATGTGAATGTTCATTTACAGTAATTCCTTAATTTTTACATGACTCTCGATCTACAATTTAAGAATTATAAAAATATTATAAAATAAAAAAAAATTTTACTTATGTTATTTTTTTATTAGACAAAAAATGAAAATATAATAATAAAAAATTCGTTTTTTATTTCCTACTTAGACCCATTTTATTTTTGTGAACAAGGAAAGAGACCAAATTATGTATGAAGTGTGAGAGGTGATATATTTTGATAAGTACGAAAATTAAGGCATCGACCTCTATAATTTAGGAACCCAATGAGTCCAGAAACCTTTTGACTACCCAGTAACCCAAAATGGAGTGTCTAGAGCTTGCCCACGTCAAAAGTCTAAAAGACCAGCCAGGGGGAAAAGCCCAACCACATTTGAGGGCTTGTAACCCAGCCTAACTCCAATTCGACCCCGTCGATGAGCAGCCTAGGGTAGAGAGCCCCAGCTTGATACGAACTCCGGAGTATCTTGTCACGCCGCGTGTCCTAAAATCACGAGGACCGCTCTTGACACTTGTGGCAATCACAGAGCAGAGGAGAGTAGGGCGCATAATCACCAAATATCATGGGAACAGTGCCGCTGGATGAGCAGTGGCGTCGAATGATAGATGCTGCCATAGGGTACAAACGAAAAGACCCATAAAATCAGCACAAAAGAAGGAGGAGCAGCAAGAAACCTTAAAAAAGTCATTGTATAAATGCGAAAACTGTTACCCAACAGAAGGGTCTTCTTACGTTTTCGCGCTATCAAACTAATAACCTAATAGTTAGAATATAATACACAACCCCATAAAAACAGCTCAACACTTGTATCATCGTTGTACTCATCAAAGATTAAGCAATATACGATCTCAAGGAACAAGATACACCATTACAATAGACGTAGTCTTATTCTTTCGGCTAAAGTGCGCCACTTATGTTATGTGTTCTTTCAATTCCCTTAAATTAATCTTCTAATCACAAAATTACACTCAAACCCTAGATATTTTATCGGCTGGGCTTGAGCTATTATTTTTGAGCATCATCATACATCATACTACTAAACTTGGTAAATATAAAACTTTTAAAGCAAAACTCTTAAATTAAAATCTGAATACTCACAATTTTAGAAAATCTTTTGTTATCTTGATTAGCACGTCTTCATAGTCTGGATTGAGTGGATGCCACCCTCAACCTACGTTATCAAATTTTCTAAACAATATTAAAAAGTAAATAATCCTAAGTTCATAAAACCAAGTATGACAAATTTATCTGGAGAAAAATTCCATTAGATAGTTAAAATAGAAAGAACGAATTATAAATTCAGATATTCTGAATTTAAATCTTAATAATTTTGTGAGAGTCAATCATCATAAACACTAATATATTTTTTATTAAATCAAAAAAAGAATTAAGTGAAATTAATATATGTTAAATCTGAATATCCCAAATCGTTTTAAAAAAAAAAATAGAAATAAACCAATGCAATATGGGTACCACAACCTTTATTGCGATATTCGGAAATCAAAGTTGTTGAGAATAGAGCAATGCAATAAAGGGTACAAGTATGTAATTACTCACATAGCCATGCTTGTTATGCAGCATGGCCTATGAGTACGGAGAGCCACCGTCCACATAAAACGAAACCACTATTTAATAATATTATTTTATTCCCATAAACACTAAATTAAACTGTCCTTCTAGATTTCATTCGATTCTGAGCTCTCATTTTTTGGTGGCACCACAACCTTATCCTTCCAAATATGAGAACTAGTACGATAGAAGATGTCAATCGAGTTGGGTTAGATTTTAAGAATTTGAATTTGAATTTATTGAGTTTATTTTTTAAAATAATTTTAAAATAATTTTAAAATTTTATTTATTTAAAAAATGAGTTGAACTGAGTCTGAGCAGAACCCAAGCTAAATTCTAGTAATTCACCTATTTTCCGTATAATTAAGTCAAGTTTTGATATCTCGAGCTGAGTTTTTTAGGAAAAATTGTTCAAACTCAGCTAATTTAAAATACAAGTCGAGCTCGATCCGAGTTCTATATAAATCGAACCCAAATAATTTGTTTTGATTAACACCTCTAATTGAGGAGGACTAGAAGATGACTACGGTAATTGAATACAATATCATACCAAAAATTATAATGTTTTAAGAAAAAGTTATAATTTTTTTAGGATTTAAATTATATGTTAAAAAAGTTATGATCGATCATAAAAATATTGTGACCGATCATAAATAAAATCAATTGTAAATTTAACTTTAAAATGTATAATTTTACTTTTAAAAGTTATAATTTTTGTAAATTGTAATTTTTATTGTCCATTATAATATTATTTTACCGTTATAATTTATAATTCAAAACTTTATACTTTTCTTATAATATCAATTTCGATATGGTAGTCATCCTCGATATAAAAATTTGAAATGGAAGAATAATATTTCAATACCATTATTAGAACCTATTTGCTACCTTCAGGCAAATGAGGCGAGGCAGATGATAAATAGGGATTTGGTATTTGCTATAAAAGAGGAAAGTAGACTTTCCTTTCTGGAGCTTTAATCCTTCCCAAGTCTCTCTCTCTCCCTATAGTTGTTGCCTTTCGGTGGTAGGCTGGTAGCTGTGATCAACGCACTAAGTTCCCCAAAAACCTCTCCTGAATCAATCCCAACAAGGTAAAACTGTAACAACCCCACCAATCTACAGATCACATCTCCCCCTCTTTGTGAGGTTTGCATGCTCACGACCAATGATTGCTGCCTTTTTCTGGGTTTCTTCATCCAGATCTGAACTAAAACTTCGTCTCTAGGGNGTTTTTTTTTTTTTTTTTTGGGGGGGGGGTTACCAGAAAACAAAAAAAATGATCTATTCTGCACATCTAATTTATGTATGACATGGTTCAATAACATTACTCTTTCATTAATACTACGAAAAATATCAAAAGTTAAAGGAAGAAGGGCAAATTTAATTAGCTCATTTGTGATCTCTCAGTAATGCAAGTATGTTAACAGCTAACATTTCATAGAAAATAGGTTAGACCAGAAAGAATTCATCATGGAGCACGCAGGATCGGTTCGAGTTCGATAATCAGCCTCTTCACATTAAAAGTATTTAACACCTGGGTTTATTTCAGACCCTGCTACAGGTGGTTGCTTTGTTAAACTGGTTTTGATACTTATTCGTGCATCTGTGCTTGGTAGAAATTAAATTATGACTCGAGCAGAAAAAATTATGACACTGACAGAGTAGGGTTAAGAAAATGATCAATACTATTGAGACATAATTTGAGGATAAAATGATTGTGTAGTCATTAAATTGTCTATGGTCCCAACATCGATTGTGCTCCACTATCAATCTTATTGTCACAATACATTAAGTCTCTAAATTATATTTCAATAACATTAGTGTAAGAAAATGGGCTTGTCTGGGAGGGAAAAATTATGGTTTTGAGGGGGACAAATCACAGGAGTACACAAATTCAGATATTATGCAAGATGATGAAGTTCTCCATTGGCCACAAAATTCTTATGAAATTCCTAGGCTATGCCAAAACAATGTGTAAATGATTTTTGCAAGTATAAAAATCATGTCGTGGGCGTTTATTGCATTTCGACAGCTAGGAACTTGTTGTCTCTGTTGCTTTTGTACACAGCCTTGTATAACTCAGGACTCAGTTGCACAAGATAGGTGCCCTAGCTACCAATTTTTCTGCTAACTGTGAATTGTGCCTACCTTATGCCTAGGACTCGCGACTCTAATATTAACTCGGGATAAACCTTACTAACGCTTAATTGCCCCATAAACATTCTGTACGATTGAGCCATACACGATCCGGTTAATGAGGCGAGCCAAGTTGAGGTTGGCCTTCCTTCACTCACTAGTAAGAGCTATGTATGTTTCTGAACTCATGCTTTCCACTAGATTGTTTAAGCTGATTGGTGACCTGAAATGAGCTCTCAGTGCACCCATTCCACTTTGAGCTTTTGTTGCGTGGTTCATTCACACATTATATTCTAACCAATTCAGATTTATTTGTCCTTGTCAACAGCTGATAAAATTCTATAGTTCTTTTATGTAAAGAATAGGACTCGTCACAAATTGTTCTTTGTGTGATGAGGAATGTAGGAGACACATGCTACCAGTATTTTTTCAGTCCGCTCCCTTAGGCTTTTTGTTATAGCTAAGATGAAAATTTCATTTTAAAGAACATTACTTCCTTGTTGTATGGCTATTTCAAATGGTGTCTGTATGTTTGCATTTGTTTGGGGGATATGCCTGATACTAGTACCCTCACTATGTTATATAGATAAATTGAAGTTAGTTTTGTTGAGGTGGATGGTTCACTATTCCAACCATGGCAAGGTGGAATTGAAGACCTGTTGGCACAACTGTTTAACTTCGATTAAGCTCCGTAGGTTTTACAAAGCTTTTCTTGTATATATAAACCGATGAAATAGCTTAATATTCCTAGGAACCAAAAAATTGACAATCATAAATGATAAGTTCACATGAATTCTTTATATGTTCTGTTAATTGGTTCAGCTAGGCCTTGTGTTCACAAGTTGATGCAGCATGGATGCTTTAAATGATCATTGCTATGTATGTGACCAGGTGCATCTGTAAGATTGTCCCATTATGGCATGTAAGTCAAGTGTTTGAGTTAAAATGAAAACTCTCTACATGCAAGATAAGATTAGGTACATCTAACTTGATACTCCATGCACGGATCATTTAGTGATTGGGACTTTTGTTTACCGGGATTGCATCTTTATGACCTGGTGTAGTTGGGGCTGAAACTGTTGAAACCCGACCCTCATTTTCCCTGCTAAAAGTCATTAATTTATTTTGACTGAGATGACTACGGTGTACAAGTCAAGGGGGTATGCTCTTACAAAATAGAAAGCGTAAACATTTGAAAGTTCTTTCCTCCGGAGGTTACATGTTGAATGTTGCAAACACACTAAACAAGATTCAGAATCACATTTATAATTGCAAAACTATGCATTATAAATAACTTGGTAACCCTTTAATTATTTCTCTTGTTTTTGGGTGGTGTTAAGCATGAAGGACACTCTTGCCAAGTACAAGCTGCAAAATAAGCTTGAGAAAGTTGAACGACCTTGTCTTGAACTGCAGGTAAAATGTTTTAGGAGTCTTATATCTCTCGTTATAGTTATTTTAACAATACAAATAGAGGGATTTGTCAAGTGGGAATATCTTCATTTTCATTTGCTGTGGCATGACAATTGAGTTCTTCATAGTTTTAAGCACTCGAAAACAGTCCTGTCCCACTGCGTACACACAAGGACTTTTTTGAGTTTTAAGCCTTGTGTTCATATCATATGTGCTTAAAAAATGGCTATGTTTGAGCAATTGTTTCTTCTTTTTAACTATCCTATATTCTAAAACGATCATGCATATCTTAAACGTGTCAGGAGAAGGAAAATTATATTATTAATGATTTCCTGAACGTATTTCTTTCTTCTAGCTGATGATTTTTTGGGCTTTACTAATGATCATAAAGTAAGAAATTGGATTGAGATGCATAATGTTTCTTGTAGATGCTCGACACCACTCAGAACAGTGATTATATCAGCATTAGCAAGGAGTTCGCAGATAAGAGTCACCAAATGAGGTATAATTTGAAAAGTAATGAGCCACTTATTTTGAGTTCTATTGCATCAAGTACGTAACGTAACCTGTCTTCTAAACAGGCAGCTGATGGGCGAGGATCTTCTTGGATTAAACTTGGAAGAATTGCAGCAATTGGAGAAAATGCTCGAATTAGGACAAACCCGTGTGCTTGAGACAAAGGTTTTCTTTTTTTTTCTGTGTTTTGTTTTTTTGGGTTTATTATTTAATTCCTTTCCTATAGCAATTACAATATAAGATAGAGTCAAAGATGCTAACATACCGATATTTTCATTTCTTTCAGGGTGAACGAATCACGAATGAGATTGCTGCCCTTCAAAGGAAGGTTTGAAAACCATCTTTTGGTTGTGTTTGAGTGGTATTGATTTTGGGTAGTTAGGGTTTTTTCCTAAGAAAAGACATTTTCACATAAAATTTTGAGTTTGTTTTTGTTGAAAGAATGTTCAAATATGGAATATTTTGATCCTGTTTAGTTTGTGTCTAAAAAAAAACAGTATTTAAAAATTATTTTTGAGAAAAGTTTGAGAATAGGATTCTAAAAAACAATTCTACGGAATAGAAAAGAGTAAAATGATGGTGGTGGTGTTTTCTAAATTTTTGAAATGTTTTTGAAAACACACAAAATAGTCATAATTTGGTTTTTAAATTTATCCATTTTTTATTTTCAGTTTCCAAATAACAAAACACAAAAGTTTGTTGGCCAAATAATTTTTCTCTCAAATTATTTTTCGAATACAGAAAACCAGTTTTCGAGAGGCAAATCAAACTGGGTCTTGTTATCTTTGAGCTTACTTTTACTTGAAAAATCAATAGTGAAATACCATAATCTTCCTTATGTTCTCGGTGAGAATACCATAATCTCAAACTTACTAGGTAAGCAAGTCTGTTTCCTCTCCTCATTTCATGGAACTTCCTGTTGTAAACATGGCAGGGTGATCAGCTAAGGGAAGAGAACAGGCGATTGAAACAGCAAGTAAGGCAATCACGGGTTGAGGAGGATAATGGTCTGCAGATGGTGATGATTTCTGAAGGAAATTGGCGTACTAATAATATTATCACTGATCAATTGGATAATTTGATTCCCGAAGGGGGACAGTCGCCGGAGTCGGTCACCAATGTAAGCAGCTGCAACAGTGGTCCACCTCGTGAGGATTATTGCTCCGACACCTCGTTGAAACTAGGGTAAGCCTTATATAGTTCTATTACATGCACAGACGTTTTTAACAAAGACTAGTGTGGTTTTCAAACGCAACTCCATTAATTTTGAACTCATTTTAAGATCTATTGTAGTTTCTATAAAAAAAAAAAATGTGCTAGAAAACCTTGAATACGCAATTTGAAACAAAGAATAGAAACTTTGGTAGATTGGAATGAGTTTGAAACCACCACCGTAAAGAGGGGAGTACGTTTGAAAATCACAGGGAAATTGATTATTACAAATATATCAACCGTACATTTATTCATTGATAGGCATTGTCTCTGTGTTCACCTTTACTTCTAAATAGTTAAATTCGGTTTTTTTAACAGTAGAGTTTTGGGATATTTTTATGGTCCTACTCGGGCATGGTTTGAGGTGGACTCATTTAGTTGAGTTTGAATAATTTTCAGGCTCTTGAAAAAAAAATTTAGAAGGTTCAGTTCGAACTTTTAAAACTCGGCTTATTTATAGAAAAAAAATTGAATTACTCGGGTTCAGCCCTGGCCTGACTTCCTTAGATTTACTTATTTTATAAACAACTTGAGCTTGAATAATTTTTTAGACTCATTAAAAAAAATTGAGCTCAATAAGTTTGGGTTTAAACTCGTAAAACTCGTTTTCGATTAACACCACTAACTCACTATACCCTCAAAGCAGTGTAACTAAAATCAGCGAATTAAGTCAGTATATCACCTAATGATTTGACTAACAATATATTTACCAATCTGTATAATGATTTCAATTCAATTTCTTAGGATCATGTTGAGGCTGTTTTCTTGGGTTGGCTTTAGGGAAGTTTGCTTATAGCATTTATGTTGATGCACTGTTGCTTCCAAAAAAATATAAAACGACGCAAACCTATGTGTGTGTGATGAACAAGTCCATTGTTGAACGATTCAATCTTCATGTCAAAGTTAGAGTTTGCTTTCGATTGATAGAACTTGTATGGTTACTGCTCAAATATTAATGTTGCGACTGTTCTATTTTCTGCTAGTCTTTAAAAATTATTCAATTTTAGGCCACATTTTCCTCTTTTTACTATGTTATCTTTTCTCCCCTCAGGCTACCCTTCAACTAAGCGTAAACTGGGAGAAGATGGTAGAGACTGCGGGAGTTCTACTGGTATTGTATTGTTAATGGAATATGTAGTTGATGAAGACAAAAGAGCTAGCGTAATGGTGCTAATCGTTGTGTTTAGGACAAGGAGCTTCGTGACTCATGAATGGCAACCTTATTGTACATTAATGACTGTTGTGAGTAACTTATTGTGTTGGGTTAATCACAAACTGAACTCTCAAAAGTAAAAAAAATTTAATTTGTATTCTCAAAAATATAAATTTGTATCAATGTGTATTTAGAGTTAACAGCAGTCAGCTAAAATTAGTTGGGGAAGTTGCACTTTGGACTTCCTTAAGTTTGTCACTTTTTAATCATTTTGGTCTCCTCACATTTAAAATATTATTCTTATGTTTTTTTACGTTTGTACATATGTAACATATAATTATTTGTCATTGATATTTATTAATATAATCCGTAAAAAACATGATTTTGTTTTAATAAAAAATTATAATTTTTATAAAAAATTTTATTTTATGGGTCTAGTGTACCCTAAAGTTTAAAATTAAGTTTATTATTTGAGTGGTTAGTATAATGTTGGTATTTGTATAATATTTTTTATATACTTAATACAATATATTACTTAAACAGAATTATTTGAATGTCCAGTTGAGAGAACATTTTTAGTCATATTTAGATTTTCTGAAGGTGTATGTTATGTGATGAATATGAGGGGTTTTAGCTATAATTTATTTATTTAATTTTTTATGTCAAATTAACGATTGTTAGTTTTAAGTACGCATTTGAAGGAGTTTGTTCTTTATATGACACGTGTGATCGTATTAAATGATACCACGTGAGGGTGACAAGGCTAATCCCGTGAGAAAGACATCATTAGACTCGGGCATTAGGGCGCAATTAAGCTATTCTAAGAGCTCGAGAAGGAGGGAATGAGCCCGGCCCTCGTCTTGACCAAGTTGTTTCAAACTGTAGACTTGGTGCTAAAAAGATGCATACAATTTAGGCATTATGGTCAAATGAATAGGCATGATCATAGGCTCAGTAGAAGAAGTTAGTGGAGAGATCTTAACAACTTCTTGAATAGAGTCACCTAATTGAAGGAAAGTGTGTCATCTTAAATTGAAAATCATGAAAATCCTAACTAAACAAAGTCCTTTAAAAAGTACAAGAAGCTAAGGTGAAATGTACGCTGAACTTTCCTTATCTTTTTACGATTGACTTTGTTTCATTTTTGACTTAAGTATCGGAGTACCTTTGATTTTGAATAGTTCATTTGTTTTACAGGAAAGAAAGATTGGGAGATCAAATTCAGAAACTCATTTTTATCAAAAATGACAATTTTTCATTCCTGTATGACGTATTCTAATTTTTTGTCTCTTACAACATTGATACAAATTTATATCTTTAAAATTATAAATTTATATTTTTTATCTTTTAGAGTACAAATTGAGATTAAAACGATTTTTCATGATATAATTTGTGATTAATATTGTCATATTTAGATTTTATTAACAAATAAATCGTCTGAATCACGTGCCATTGCGACTAATGGCTACGATATAAATGCATGTCATTATTCGTTGATTACTTTCTTTAATTAAATTTAATTTTTTTATGGTCGGGGAGACTTATTTGATCATTGAATTAAAAAAATAAAAAATCAACTATGCAGCCAATTTCCAAAAAAAAAAAAAAATTGAAATTTTATTTTGGATAGTTCCACGTTCATTTATATTCGATTCATAAGTGTTTATGGTTTAGGGAGGTGCTTGGAATTTCCATGTTTGAGAAAAAATAAAAAAATAAAAAATTTATTCGGATCTGACCCGATATAAACAGTATCTTTTAGCCAAAATAGATGTTAATGTAAACGATCAAGACGGTGGATTAATAAATTAATAGAAAGTTATAAAATATCAAATTATTACTATATTGCCCCGACATTAGATTCTCATAAGGACATTTTAGTCAAAAGGAATGAAAAATGTAGAACATTAATCAAAATAATTTCATAGATTAATTATATTGGGCCTAATAACTTCAACATTAATTTTAAAATAATGTTANGGGGGGGTTTGTTTGATTTAATATAGATTATTAAGCATTTTAGTTGTAATTTTTAGTCTATTTATTACTATTATTAGTTCGACCAATAACCTAACAATGGGTCCAATAATTAATTGACCCGAATTTTTTTTTCTCAGAGTGACGTCCGACCCCACTTTTAAAACTATGCATGTCACAACTAGCCCCACCTTATTTTTTTTATCTAACTCAATATGTGTTACCCTTTTTTTAAGTATTTATGATGACATTCATAAAAGGGGTGTCAATTTGTTTTGTTTCGTTTCGTGTCGTGTCTAATTATTCACGTGTNAAAACTACGCATGTCACAACTAGCCCCACCTTATTTTTTTTATCTAACTCAATATGTGTTATCCTTATTTTAAGTATTTATGATGACATTCATAAAAGGGGTGTCAATTTGTTTTGTTTTGTGTTGTGTCTAGTTATTCACGTGNACTAGCCCCACCTTATTTTTTTTATCTAACTCAATATGTGTTACCCTTTTTTTAAGTATTTATGATGACATTCATAAAAGGGGTGTCAATTTGTTTTGTTTCGTTTCGTGTCGTGTCTAATTATTCACGTGTTGTTTTTTTTATATCTTGTTATTATAACTCGTATTGTATTTGTGTTAATACTCATAAAAAAAAATATTTAATATGCTATAAATACTAATTATTAATTCAACTCATATTGAATATAATCATTGCACCATGTTAACATTAAGAAAAATAATAATACTATGCTAACCAAAAGTTATAACATAATTTTTCATCCCAAGTGGTGTGGCATAACTTTCACCATCAAATTTTTTTGATAGAAATGATCACATGTTAATTTTTTAAACAGTATCGTATGCCTAATACCAGACTTGACTCTATAATATAAATATAAAAGCGCGAGCTTTAGGCCCCACATACGAAAAATGTCTCAAATTTAAAGATAAATGATATAATATAAGTTAAAAAATAAAATTTACTATATATATATATTTTTTTTAAAAAAAAATTTGTGCGGGAAATAGTCTGACGTTTGCAGTACAAGGGGCTAAGGTGGCAAAANTAATAGAAAGTTATAAAATATCAAATTATTACTATATTGCCCCGACATTAGATTCTCATAAGGACATTTTAGTCAAAAGGAATGAAAAATGTAGAACATTAATCAAAATAATTTCATAGATTAATTATATTGGGCCTAATAACTTCAACATTAATTTTAAAATAATGTTATTTTGACTTAAAGATTTGANTAAAAAAAAATTTGTGCGGGAAATAGTCTGACGTTTGCAGTACAAGGGGCTAAGGTGGCAAAAGTCATACTAAGTTGTCACACGTGGAGCTTTATTTTCCCCCTAAGCATTTTTCCGAAACACAATTTGCGTGCTTTATTATTANGGTGTTTAATGGGGCCTAACTCAATCCAAATATCATAATCAATTAGGTCAACAAAATAGATCGATAAATTAGTTCCTAATAATATTGCTCATGCCAAATATGGGTTGGCATAACAAACGAGACTTTTTCAATGGAAGGTGGATAATATATCCACCGATTGGGATTGGAGATATTCTGTTGGAGTGAAATTTTAAGGTAAAATAGTTAATTTTTGAAATTTTTGTATACTTTAACTCATCCTATATCTTGGATTGTCCAAGCATCTGTTGGGTTTATTGCATTAAGAGTTGGTACGAAAAATTGAATGTTCTCGATACATGCTTGATGATGTTG
>CAUOFW020009613.1:1191558-1225009 GCA_963454935.2 Ilex paraguariensis | reverse complement strand
ATTTTTTTTTTTTTGAGTTTTTTAATATATTTAATTTGTTAAATGATGTATTTTAAAAATATGATTCATTGGTTTTGTTGTATTTATTTCTTAGATTTTTTCATGATTTGTTTGGGCATTCCATTTTACATTTTGTGCGTGTCACCCAATACCGTTGCGTGATGCCATGATCGATGTGTTTTTGTATCCTCCAAGTTGATGGCTTTACTTCAACCCATAGTTATCAAAATCGTACCATTTATCATTTGATTCGTACGATTCGGCTCGATACATGTACAAAACGATCCGTATCTTATATGAGAATCGCGCCTAAATCGTATGATTCATACGATTTGATTCGTATCTCACGAACCGCACAATTTAATCACTTTTTTTTAAAATTTAAATTTTTGACAAAATGATGTCGTTTTGTCCGCTAAACAATAAAACGAAGTTATTTTGTTTACTGATGAACCCACGCCCTAAAAAAACTCGACCTCTTTGCTCGTTATCTCTCTCTGACGTCGTCTAAAGCTAGCCTTACGTTATCTAAAGTTAAAGGTCACGACTAACGCTCTCGAATCATCGATTGATTTTTGCTATCAATTCTTTTTTGAGTAGTTTGTTAGATTCTAATTTTTAGTTTCAATATGTTAGCTAGTATGTTTTCTCTCAATCAATTTTTTTATTTGTTCTTTTTTTCATTCATGTTTGTAACTTAATTTATACTGGGTGTCACTATTTTGATTCTTGAATAACCATGGTTCTTTAATGAATTTTTTTTCAAGTTGTTAAATTTAAAAATAGTTGAGCAAAAGATGAAAAAGAAACAAAAGGCTAGTGTCTTTCCTTTAGACGATGTTATTATGTCAATTGATTATTTTTAGAATATAATAATGTTCAATATTCAATATTTTGTCTATTTTAAATATGCAATATTGTTTTTTATTTTTGTTCAAATTTTGTGTCGAATTTTACGATTCACGATTTTCAAATTTAGCATTCCGATTCATGATACGAATCGCGATTTAACAACTATGCTTCAACCTTGAACAATGGTTTCCTGCAGTGTTTGAACAAATAATATGGTGCTACTTTAAAAGATGGGTTCCCTAAAGGGCCTCAAATTATGGTACAGAGGAAGCATATGACATGTTATTTCCTTCATCAAATTGGTTCCAAGTCCATTTTATGAATTTGTAGTTTTTTAGCATCTAACGGAGATTTCTGTTTGGAACCTGTAAGATTTGGAAGAAGTACAATAACGGGCTCTAGACAGTATAGACAATAGAGAACTTCAGATATTAGTATTTTGAGCATCACATATAGGAGAAGGAGAAAGCAAGCCTCTAGATTTATCTTCAATGTGCTGGATTCCCTAAATAATAAAATGATTTTTCATAAAATTTTCAGTAAAAAGTAGTAAGCTTGACACTGTGTGATGTCTCTATCTTCCCAGTTGCTTCTTGTTATCTTACGTGACTGTAAGATATGAGTGAGATGTGATGCATATTGATGATATAGTTGATTAACATTAAGGTCCATTTCCGCAACCTTAACCTCTGACTGAAGTGCAGTGAACCTAGCGTTTTCTCCATCGTGATTTAATTTAGTGTTTCTATTGAATTTTGCTTTCTCTTTCTAGGGACCTCCATTTGTCTTTGGGTTTTGGCTCTTGCTTTATCATTTGGTCAGTGTGGGTTGTATTTGTTATGAATATAATTTCTTAAAAAAAAATTCCTGCTTTTTTAAACACATGCAGAGCACGAGGAGTTGAAGTTTGCAGTTGTTGACTCCAACTGGTATGCCAAATGGGAAGCAATAACATCTTTGAATGTGAGATACAAGGAGCTATGGAATGTAGTGCATGAGTGAGTTCTTGAAATTGCCTAGTTTCCTCATGTCCATAAAAATTTCTGCTGCTATTTGTAAATTGGATCCCCTGTGTTTTTGCTAATTAATTATGAAATTTAAGCTCCTTGCCTATGTGCAATATGTTGAACACTAACAGTCTGCTTATCTGGAGTGGAACCCTAATTCTGAACTTATTTCTCTATTTCGTTGCACTACGATATATCTTTCATTTGTTATAGCTATTTTTACGTATATTCAAACCATGGATGTTACCATTGTTCTTAAAATTTGTGACAAGCTTTGAGGTTTAGTATGAAATGATTTATTGTTATCATTTCCCTCATTTCCTTAATTTCTTCCTGTAGCTAGATCTGTGTCTGACTTTGCCACTGGCCCAGTAACTTTGAGGCTTTGCTACAGATTTAAATGGTTGGGAACTACCTTTTTTTGTCTCGTAGCTCAAGGGGGTTGTCCTATCCTGCCCTTGACATTATCTGCCGAGGCGGTGTTATATGCCTATTCTTTAAACTAAGTGCCCTGTTTCATGAATTGAGGGGAAAAGAAAGAACTAATAAAATGGAAAAAGTACAAGAGTGGTTTCCTTTATGGTTTTCATTCTTCCTCTTTTTTGATTTCTTTAGCTGTCAGAATTTGAGACCCAGTTAGGGACAACCCCTGTTTCATTTGCAATTGAGACTTGTTGATTGCAGAATCAGGTATGTCAAAGTCAGAGTTCCGGTTGGATATCTCTAACTGTACAATTGGATGTGGCTAATTGTTGTGTGTGGCCTGGCCCTTTTAAGTTATGCATGAGTTGGATGATTTTTGACCACCTGTTTTCTTATATTTTGGTTCTTGGTCTGAAAAAATGTGGGAATTTTGTTGGATAATCTCTTTTTTCTGTTATTGCAATAATGTTGATTATGATTTTAGCATTCTTGTTTTCAAACTTATAACAATGAATTTTAGCTATTCTTATAGCATTGGCATGGAAAGTTATGGAGAGACTGTACCTGGACAAAGCGACGGATGGTCTCCAAAATCCTATCTGCCCAAGTATGTTAAAGAAATATTTTGTTCTTTGTTTTGTGCTGTTGGAGATGCTTTAGGTGTCAGTATGTACATAGTCTGTTGATACAGTGTTCTGAATTTAGTTAGGCATTTTCTTTCTTTCTAACCCATTCAATACGAAATTGCCGATTTGTGTCACATAATGAAATTTCTATGCAATGGGTCGGTTAATCAGGTGACCATTTGGATTGTATACCTCGGGAGAGTGATCAAAACTGATACTTCTAGTGTATTCTAATAAATTTCTACTTTTGCTAATTGTTTACATTACCTGTGATTATACTTCTTGTTTGCAACACTCTTATCACAATTTGCTTCCTAAATACTACGTACTGTGATGATTTTGAGGTTTAGTTGCAATTTTCTAGTTGATGTGAATGCTGGTATTGAAAGATGCTAATGACTTCTGTAAGAAAGACAGAAACTACATTAATAACCTACCAATGGAACTCCAGTTATGTCCGTATTGTGCTTTCTGCTGAGATTTGTGGAAGTCCAGTGTTTTTATCATTAAACATTTCCAAAGGCTTCTAGTCTGAAGTAATGTACAGATAAGTTGAAGTTAATTGCGGTTTGGGTTTGGTCTGTATTTGGCAATGTAGGATTACAAACTTAATCAACTGGTTTAAGCTTCAATATTGTGACCGTGTATGCAAAAATGCAGTCAGACATATGGATGAAGTAATTACTGTTCCATTTTGTTGATCAGTTGAAAGACTTCCCTTTGAATTGTAAACAATGAATTCTCTGTTAATTGTTACGAATTTCTGTTGAGGGTGGACAGTTGGAGTGTTGGACACCAAAGCTTTATTGATGAGTTCCACTTTTCTATGCTTTTGGCTTTAACTCCAACAATTTCAGAGCAAAATTTCTGATTGCTTTCAAGATTAAATGGATCGATCTCTGTTCTATTTGAGCTTTTTGGATATTAATCATAAGGGATCATGCTTTTGTTGCTACGGTGAAAAAAGTTGATTGCACACCAGTGCTACATGAGAATATGTTTCATTTCTGGATTCTTGTACTTATGTTTCTGAGTTTTTGCTCTTTTGTTAGTGGACTTGTTTTAGTTTACGCCCACTTTTGTTAGTTATCTGTGGTGGTAAAATTTGACTTTAGTGGAAATCAGAAGGTTTAGCTTCTGTTAACAGATCTTCAAATTTCCATAAAGATTGATCACAAGATTTTACCGCTAATTCTTTGTCAAAGTATTTCAATTTCTTGCTTTGTTCTTTTATAATGTATTCTGATTAAGGGAAAATGTTGCAGGTTTACTGATTCTTTTGAAGATGTTATTTATCCAAAAGGGGATGCTGATGCTGTTTCCATTAGTAAGAGAGATGTTGATCTACTAGAGCCAGACACATTCATCAACGATACTATTATTGACTTCTACATTAAGTAAGTTTGTTTGCATGTTTTGTTTTATTCCTATCTCAGGCATTGTTAAAAATCCAATTGCTTATTATTTGCTCATGGAGAAAGCAACGTTCATGGAGTTTGGAGACTAAGATCTCTGTTCTATAGTATTCTGTTTTTCAATCTACCAATCGAAAAAGGAAGAAAGAGAGAGAAACGTTGAAATTCTGCCTTTTGATATGGGTCATCTACCCTTTTTGATTATGATCACCTGGATTGAAACTGGAAAATTAAAAGATGACAGATTATTAACTTTGATTGGACTTTTTAAAAGATAGTATTGGTATATTTCTGTCCGGAATGGTCTATGTCAATTTCACAATGTTATTTTAATGGCAATTAAATATTGTTGATTGATTCACCTGTTTTTCAGGGTTGATAGGTTTCTAATTTTTTTCTTTTTAGTGGTTTATATTTTATAATTCACAGCATTGCTTCAATTCAATCAACATCATAATTGACGGCAGGTATTTGAAGAATGGCATTCAACCTGAAGAGAGGCACAGGTTCCACTTTTTCAACAGTTTCTTCTTTCGGAAGCTGGCTGACCTTGACAAAGATCCTTCTAGTGCTTTTGAAGGCAGGGCTGCGTTTCAGCGTGTTCGTAAATGGACAAGAAAAGTGAATTTATTTGACAAGGATTATATCTTCATTCCTGTAAATTACAAGTAAGAAATTAGAAGACCAAACCTTCGCTTCCTAGAAGATCATCTTCTTTAAGGACTGCTCTGAAATGACTTGTTTGTGCTTTTAACAACAGTTATCACTGGAGTCTGATAGTAATTTGTCATCCTGGTGAAGTGGCCAAGTTTCCAGGCAAGTTCATTTTGGATTGCAATACGTAATTTCATGAATTGTCTGGCAATCTTCATCTCACATTGTATTCTGTCATTTGTCAGATGAGGATGTAGAGAAGTCACATAAAGTACCTTGCATATTGCATATGGATTCTATCAGAGGAAGCCATACAGGCCTCAAAGGCCTCACGCAGAGGTACAGGAACAAATTGAAGATTTTTATTAGATAAAACAATTTCAACTTCTTTTTAAAAAGATGGCATTTTTGTACTTCGAAATATGAAGAATATCCAACGTAGTGTTGTCACTTACCCGAACCACTCTCTCTCAAGGAAGTCATTATTCAATGTTCTATGGTGTCCTCTAACCCGTAGGATTCCGAGTGTAAGGGAACAGCTAACTGCTTGCTGGAACTAAATAGCACCTGGCACCTGTAGTAGACTAGACATTACTAACAAATTGGGGAATGCTAAGCTAGGGGCAGGTCTCTTAGATCGTTGATGTATAACATAATTGCAGACCCACCACTTGTTCCTGGGTATAAGTGGCTTCTTTGATCTCTATCTTTCTCTCTCTCACACTCATAATGGTGAAGATACAAACCATGAAAGGAGACCACATTAGGCGTTTACATAAGTCTAATTGCTTAATCCCGGGAATCCAGAAAGCTCGCAGGATAACCCAGGGGCTACGCCACTACTGTGCCTCAAGCATCAACCTTGGGGAGGTCCCTGGACCTATACTTAACCCAAATAGGCTTCAATGCATTGTGTCTGCCAGAGACACCTTGGCAATAGAGACCAATGAACAAAAAATTACGTAATGAGCATAGCCAAGGCATTACTCTTGTGACCATAGCTGCAAACTAAACCATAATAGAGACTCCCTATGAGAAAATCATAATTGGTAACACAATCAGATTATAGGGTGGTAGCTTTAAAGATTGCCACAATGGAGATTATAGTAGAATTAGTCCCATTGTTGGAGAGCAATACACTGCCTTCATGGCCCTCCTAAATGCACACCCTGACGTATTGCTCAATAGAACAGCCTGAGTGCCAGATCCTAGAGGAGATCATCTGGAGACCAAAAAGTGTCATTGCCAACATGATGTGGACCAGAGCTTTGGATTCCAAAGCTCTGAGTGGTGGTGATTGACTTGATGAATGACCGGATCAATGATTAAGCTTGCCATGATAATTTCTGCATATACTGAAGAAAGAAACATGCAATTTGCAGCAAGGTAACAGCATGCATATCATACACTGTACTGCGGATGAACCAGGCTCGCCGGGCGCCCCCCGGGGGGGGGGGTGGAGTTGATTTTTTTTTTCTGATGAGAGTTCTTCATTGACTTTACTGCAGACATATGTAAAGGCTGAAGGAGAATCTTGGCGGCCAAGGAAACTCGGTCCCCAAGTTTTAGTCACAAAACAAAGACTTGACTTCTTCAACTTACTAAAATATATACCCCAGTTAAACCCCTACACTACAATATATACCAATGACAAGAGGATGCAATAACCTGAGTTGAAACCCGGCTT
The DNA here is from genome assembly GCA_963454935.2 of Ilex paraguariensis. Classification (NCBI taxonomy): domain Eukaryota; kingdom Viridiplantae; phylum Streptophyta; class Magnoliopsida; order Aquifoliales; family Aquifoliaceae; genus Ilex; species Ilex paraguariensis. The sequence continues at coordinate 1,218,345 of CAUOFW020009613.1, read as the reverse complement.
ATTTAGACGAGTAAGCTACCCTAATCCTAAATAAATTAATTTATATCTATCATGACTAAATTAACCACCCAAATAATTCATTGGAGCATTTACAAATGTGCTCATGTATGACATTCATGTTTCTTTGTAAGGAAATTATCAACTCAGCTCAACTCAACTCAACTCAACGGAGGGTTATTTCAACCATTTCGAGTCGCCTAGATGAATCTTTTTTTTTTCCCATGATGCTCAATCAAGGGTCATACATTCCGTGCATTCAGTTTTATTTTTAGTTATCTCAAATCTTTACTTTTTTTATTCTTTTCTACTTGTGTTTAATTCATCCATTTAAACAAGACAAATGGATATGTATCTAAGTAGGTCATAACAATTACAATTATTCTCGTGCATGACTTATCAAGTTTCTCTGTAAAGATTAATCTGCTTCTTGATGGACAGAAGTTTTCGATGAAAATATTAGATTATATCATCGTAGGATAACTTTCATTTTATATCATGTGGTTTGCATTCACAGTCTATTAAAGAACTATGATTAACCCTCTTGTGGTTTGATCTAAATTATAGAAGTGTGGAAGTGTCACTGGTTTAGCTTAAAAATATGAAATTGCTTTTCTCATTTTGGATCTTTTAATCTGTTTTCATTCTCTAGACCAATATTCATGAGTTATAGTGTCATTCTGAATTCTTATTATTCAAAATTATGACTCTGGACGGTTAGCCACAAAATTTGATGGAAACTATAAGTGCTACATTCCAATTCTTTAAGCCAGTCCACAAGGGGGATAATTTTAGCTTTTTAAATCACAAGTTTATTTCTCACTTGCCCAAGCCACATGCGAGGTATAAGAAGCATGGACACTCTCACAAGATGATGTATCTGTGTCTGACAAGATACTTTTTTGGCCGTGACCATAATTAAAAGATAAAATCTTAGTTCTGGACAAGTGTTTGACACTTCTTGCGGTAAATAAACATGGCCCGACATATAGGTAACCAACATGAAAACTTTGACAAATGACTATCTTATGCCACGAATGCTATAAAATGATTTGGACCAATCATGTGAAATTTTACTTAATAATAAATAGCAAAATTAAAAGATGCATTTAAGTTTTATTAAAGAAATGGACGCAAGAAGATGTGGACAATCCTTACAATTTATGTGTGTTTTCTATATTTTATCTATAAAAAATTGATTATTAATTGTTATTATCGATTAGTTGAAAAAATAGACTAGAGCACTATGCATAAGATTTATGTTCATAAAGTACCGATATTTGTATAATGTGTAATACCATAATTATGCTATGTATAGTGATAAGTATATAATTTGATATATAAGTGTGTTCACCACGTACCCGTATTTCTGGGAAATGCCATCCACGACGTGTCCATATCGTAGTGTATCTGTGGCCTTAGCTGTCTCTGTGCTTCTTAGGGTGAGGCGAGTGATTTCAGACCCAATGGCGAAATGATTGTAAATTGGTTGCATAATATGGCTAGGGTACAGTCCTTCCAATTTTGAATGGTGTGAAACTTGATCAAATGTACAGTTTTCACCCCAAACGTACCCATGCTTGTCTGATAGGTTCTAAAGCCATTTCACTAGAACTAGACCTGGATGGGTGAGTTACCTGAACAATCAGGTTAATTGCCACATCTGGTTACATCTGATATGCGTTTAGTTTGTTTTGACTGAATCAAATACTGTGGAAAGTCGTCCATCAGATGCTTTTAAATGATGGATTTGTATATTTAAGTGTTTTCCACCTTTGCTTGTATGGTTTTTACTTATCAGTGTTCATCTTACTGACTTAAAAGGTTTTTAAAATTGGTAACCTCTGAGTTTTTAATTTGAAATGACAGTTACCTGCTGGAGGAGTGGAAAGAGAAGCAAAAGGAGACATCTGAAGATGTCTCTGAAAGATTCTTATGTATGAGATTTATCTCACTAGAGGTATTGCTTTTTGTCTCAGCTTATTTTTGATATCTTCTTCAAAGTGTAATTTTAGATTAATAAATATGCCGGAAAGGCAGGTTTGGGCTAACAAGAAATTTACTGTTAAATGATTATGGTAGTTTGGCACAGAAGAACTGTTAGCATACAGAGAACATCTGTTGTGATATCGTGTATGGAAGTTTTTGTTGCTTTTTGGGAGTTTAGCAGTTTTTTAGAAATTTTCTGTTATCTTCATCTTGTGACAAGAAAATTGTAGATAAATCCAGAATATCATTTTTAAGAAAGATGAGCTTGTGAAGGATTTTTTTTTTAATTTGTAATGCTGATCAATAGTTTTTTGGAAGTGTATCTCCAAACTTTGCTCTTTCCTTAGAATTTTTGCACGCACATCCGAATTTGGTGATGAATAATATCTTAGAAATCATTTTTGGGGCTTATACTCAGAGCATTCCAACAAAAGATGCAGTTTTTTATTTTTAATTAATTAGTCTCATTCTTAGAGGTGTTACATTTGAGCATCCCATTGCTTTTTTTAACAAATAATAGCTGTGTCCCCCTCTTAGATGGGGAATAAGCTGTATTTCTGACTTTTAGTTATATTTGTGCAGCTACCGCAGCAGCAAAATTCATATGATTGTGGCCTTTTCTTGCTCCACTATGTGGAACTCTTTTTAGCCGAAGCTCCTGCTTGCTTTAGTCCATTTATGATAACAAAGTTCTCCAAGTTTGTAAGTGAACTGCTTTTTTCCCTCCTTAATCTCGTGAGCCTTTCATTTTTGTTATTAATTCCTTGGTTTCTTTACTTTCTTTTCGATTAATTATAGTTTGAAGTGTATGATTCCAGCTAGATCTATTCGCATCGAGGGTGCAAATTTGATGATCCATGTTATGTTGTTACGGGTTTCATTGCAGACTTTGTTTTGCCATTTCTGTTGGCTTGTTTCATGTCGAAGGGATAATTTTGAAATTCTTGATTGATGCCCTATGTAATAGTGGGTTAGTTGGAAAACAATGCACGGAAAAAATGGGTAATGTCCTGTCGAGAGTTGCAGTGTTTGAATTATGCAGACGTATAAATTCATTCTGAAATCTTCAGTTTTATGACAGTTCTTTTTTGGGGCGGTGTCTGGCCATCCTTTTTCGTGGAGTTTGTAGACAATTTGCTTTAGTGTTGGTTCCTTTCCCTTGGCTTTTAATTTGTGGTCTTTTCTTTCCTGTAACATATCAGAAGATTTAATAAGGTGAGAGATGGCAAATGCATGCAGAGTCTATGACATCTGTAGCATCAAACACTAAAATTGCTAGTTTAAATGTTGCTGTACTTTTTGTTGAGAATATGCATTTTCACTATTTACATTTTCTTTGCTATTTAATTTCTCTTGTTCCTTGTATTTCCTACTAATGACGGGTTGATGACTTTCTTGTAAACCTCTTGTCATCTGGATAATGAGCATTTTCTTTACCTATTACCCTGCATCTTACGCTTGATTCGGGGGCACTACAACTCATCCCCGCCCGAGTGTGATGCACATCATAGTTGGAAATTATTTTTCTTATTAGTAGCCTTTGATATTACTTTCCTTTTCTTGTTGAGCATTATTCTTCTGATTTTTAATTGTATATGTAACCATTTTTTCATTTTCAGCTTAATGTGGATTGGTTTCAATCTGATGAGGTTTCACTCAAGCGAGGAGCAATACAGAGATTGATCTATGACCTCCTTGGAAATTCATCTAGAGAAATTTCTCCGGCTAGTGCCAGTGAAAAGCACTGTACCTCTGACTGTCCCCAAAATCACAAGGATAATGAAATTGCTTTGGAGTTTCTTCAAGAGAGATGCAGTCCTTCGAAGGGTGGTCATGGGAATTTAGCAAATTCTCAAGCTAATCTGGGGATTGAGATGACTCTATTACCAACATCCCTTATGAGGACTCCTGGATATGCTAGTGATTTAGGCTTGGTTTCAAGGGAGCTTTTTGAGCCAGAAGTTTCTGCCGGATCATTCATTGAGGCACAATACCAAGCTTTTGACCAGACAGCCCCTTTTGGTGGGTTTAAGAGTGCTATGCCACCAATAGAGGTAATTCTCAATCCTATCATTCTGGTCAGAAGCAAAAATTAGTACTGTGGTTGACATTGATCCTTTTATTGTCTTGGTTGGTGGGGTGGGGGAGGGTACGGTTTCTGGTTCATTTGATTACTTCTTTTGAGAGGTGGAGGGATTGATGATTAAAAAATTGGTAACATCGACCTATATGCCAATTCATCATCCTTTTGGGATTGAATTTTCCATCAGTTCAAGTTTTATGCAATGAGTTTGGTTTTAGAATGTTCATGTGAACATCCCACCCAAAATGCAATAAATTGTATATCTATCCTCAAAACTCAACTCTACTCTACAAAATCCACGTCACCATTGTGCTCTATTAGGGACTATATTTTCTGTTAGAACTTAAGTTATTATATTTTTTTTTACTATTTCAATTAAAGTTAATTGTGCTCTTCCTTTACCCGTTCAATTACTGTCAAGAGCTATAACATCACTCTCTTGGTGGTGACATACTAGGCCTTCTATAAATATGTTCAAACCATGTAAGTCGATTTTTCCTTATTTTCTTTCCTATGTATGCTACCTCTACTTTTTCACGAATATTCTCATTGCTAATTCTTTTACCAAACATCCATTTTAGCAATCTCATTTTTGAACTTGTTTCTATCCTATGGTCTATTATTAAATGAATAACATTGTGGGGAAAGAACTTTTTTTTGTTTATTTATCTGTTAGTAGCAAGTCTTAAATACTAATTAGAGGAGACCCTTGCAAGAAGATCTTGCTTATTTAACCCCCCCTCCCCGCCGCTCTCTTCCCTCAAATGCCTTGTGCAATCGTCCAGTTAATGTCATTTGGGTTAATTGGAGAAGTCATGTTTGTCTTTTTGGAGTGAAGTAAAGATTTACTTTAATCACTTAGATAAAGAAGTGACAGTTACATAACTGACATTAACCAAAAGTGAAATGGTTGCACTACTTGGCGCTTCAGTTGGCCAATTTTGCATTTTAACTTTTTTCTGTGTAAATTCCCTTATCAAAGCATTGCATTTTGAGATTCGTTTTATGGTTTATTAATTTTCTAAAACTGGCTGGAACCTCATCCATGTTGTGTCTGTTTTTACATAGGAAGAGGAAGAAGTCGGTGGGCATCTTGTCTATGCTCCATCAACAGAAATTGGTTTCGGGCGAGTAGGTGAAATCACATCTGAAGCTTGTGCCTTTCATTATTCATCCACAGATTATACACCAGGGGGTTCTTGGAACCCAGGAATCTCTCTTCACGAAGCTGAGCATCATGATAACAAGGACTCATCACCCACGACATCAATTTGTGCATCCGGTGATTCATTTGAAGTAGACGATAATGAAAAAGACCAAGTTGGCGAAGATCTCAACATCAACGAAAAAATAGAGCAGCCAAGATCTGCATCAACAGAGAACATACAATGCGTGACAGAATGTTTTGCTTCTCCTCCAAGAGAGATGCCGGATATTGCAGATTCTCGGAGCCCAGATCAAATGCTTGAAGGCAATGGTGATGCAGATGTACCTGGTTTCTGTTGTCAAGACCCTGATATCCCCCAAAATGGCGGCACCGCTTGTAGTGATGGGCAGTTGATCTGCGACGATTCAGTTTCGGAATCAGATGAGCAGCATGCTGCAAAAAGGATGCGAATTACGCCTTCCGTTGAAGGCGAAGGACTCACAATAAGCCTTTATGAGGATCTGCATTTGTAAATGAACACTAGGTCTCTCTTTCTTTTTATTTTCCCGCCTTCCTATAAGTAAGTTTATTTGATCAAATTGAATCTCACTAGGTTATTGATAGATCATGCTGTGAATAGTGTTTTATGGCCCTACATTGGAATTGGTTAATAGTAATATTGGTCCAAAGGGATTCTAAAACCGGTTTAGGGTCGGGTATCCATTCATGTATATCCGAGCTGATTTTGTGTTTATTTTGCTTATGTATTTTCCGTAGCAATGGGCGTCAGGTGAAGCAAAAATTAGTTAAAACTAGTAGTAATGTTTGGAAATGTATCGTGTTTGTTTGGTGATATTATTTGTACTGTTCATTGAGTCTTATTTTTAATTATTGTATTTTATTAAGGGTCATATTTTTTGTTAAATTATAAACTTTTTTTATTACTCCTCGTTTCATTACTAGACACAAATAGGTTAAAACAATCTCATTCCTAAACAATTCAATTCAATACTAAAAAAATCAAATAATAAATTTTCAAATTTTAAAGCTGTACTTATTTTTATATTCAAGTTCATATTTATTATGATCCTTTGATTCATATCTCACATATGGAGAGTGCAATGGTACCCAATTTTATTTTTGGTACCATACTAGTTTCTCACCATTCATCATTTTGATTTAGTTATAACTGTTGATCATAAAAATAGTATATTCAAACAAGTAATAAAATAAAAAAAAAATGTATTTTAATAATTGCTTATTAAATTTTATATCCCAATTAGATGGTTGGATTAATGAGTCTCACTCACTCTCATTAAATATTTAATGTATAAAATTGGGTTACATCATTTAGAAAATAACATTTGATAAACTCATTTGGAATGTATAACTTTATTTTGCATTTTTATTTCATCAAAAAAGAAAATACTGACCTAATTGAAGCTTTGGTATGTATATGCATATTAGTAATATTATTTAGATTTAAAATATTGACATGATTTACTGACTTTATCAATCATTGACATTGATTTAACTATTAATCTCATTATTTATTAGAATTCAATCCAAATACAATTTTATGATTGATTAGCAAATCAAGTTGTATTTATTTATTTAAATTTTTTTTTTCTTTTTGCTGCTTAAAAGGGGTAGGAGCGATCATAAAGTAATAATTCCCGAATAGGGGTGCAACTCGGGTGAGCTAGGAGGTCATTCATAACTTAACCCTAAGTATATAATCTTTAATCGTAACCCTAATCATAATCCAAACTCGACCTTAACTCGAGTACTGTCTCAGTTGAATTCAGGCAGATTCGAGTTGAATTCAAATTACTATATTTTGAATGATTTTCAAGTTAGAATTCAAATAAGGTTAGTTCAAACTTATAATCACTATATTTTTCTAAACCGTTACATCTAACACACCAAAAGAAAGCACAACCACAACCACCATAGACACTACCACAACAACTACATCGTACAAAAATCGAGAGACACATATTTGATAGATTTCAGAGGAAGTTGATGATGGTATTAGTAACGCAGATCTTAGATCTGAGAGATCTTCGGNATTGTATTTTATTAAGGGTCATATTTTTTGTTAAATTATAAACTTTTTTTATTACTCATCGTTTCATTACTAGACACAAATAGGTTAAAACAATCTCATTCCTAAACAATTCAATTCAATACTAAAAAAATCAAATAATAAATTTTCAAATTTTAAAGCTGTACTTATTTTTATATTCAAGTTCATATTTATTATGATCCTTTGATTCATATCTCACATATGGAGAGTGCAATGGTACCCAATTTTATTTTTGGTACCATACTAGTTTCTCACCATTCATCATTTTGATTTAGTTATAACTGTTGATCATAAAAATAGTATATTCAAACAAGTAATAAAATAAAAAAAAAATGTATTTTAATAATTGCTTATTAAATTTTATATCCCAATTAGATGGTTGGATTAATGAGTCTCACTCACTCTCATTAAATATTTAATGTATAAAATTGGGTTACATCATTTAGAAAATAACATTTGATAAACTCATTTGGAATGTATAACTTTATTTTGCATTTTTATTTCATCAAAAAAGAAAATACTGACCTAATTGAAGCTTTGGTATGTATATGCATATCAGTAATATTATTTAGATTTAAAATATTGACATGATTTATTGACTTTATCAATCATTGACATTGATTTAACTATTAATCTCATTATTTATTAGAATTCAATCCAAATACAATTTTATGATTGATTAGCAAATCAAGTTGTATTTATTTATTTAAATTTTTTTTTTCTTTTTGCTGCTTAAAAGGGGTAGGAGCGATCATAAAGTAATAATTCCCGAATAGGGGTGCAACTCGGGTGAGCTAGGAGGTCATTCATAACTTAACCCTAAGTATATAATCTTTAATCGTAACCCTAATCATAATCCAAACTCGACCTTAACTCGAGTACTGTCTCAGTTGAATTCAGGCAGATTCGAGTTGAATTCAAATTACTATATTTTGAATGATTTTCAAGTTAGAATTCAAATAAGGTTAGTTCAAACTTATAATCACTATATTTTTCTAAACCGTTACATCTAACACACCAAAAGAAAGCACAACCACAACCACCATAGACACTACCACAACAACTACATCGTACAAAAATCGAGAGACACATATTTGATAGATTTCAGAGGAAGTTGATGATGGTATTAGTAACGCAGATCTTAGATCTGAGAGATCTTCGGTCTTATCTAAGAATAGGTGTCTATTGAGAGTGAGAGAAGTGAGAACGAGAGAGTTGTAAAATTTTTGAATTTAAATATTGTCTGAATTTAATTTGGATTCAAATTTTTAAATTTAGGGTTAAACCAAAATTTTNTACCCAATTTTATTTTTGGTACCATACTAGTTTCTCACCATTCATCATTTTGATTTAGTTATAACTGTTGATCATAAAAATAGTATATTCAAACAAGTAATAAAATAAAAAAAAAATGTATTTTAATAATTGCTTATTAAATTTTATATCCCAATTAGATGGTTGGATTAATGAGTCTCACTCACTCTCATTAAATATTTAATGTATAAAATTGGGTTACATCATTTAGAAAATAACATTTGATAAACTCATTTGGAATGTATAACTTTATTTTGCATTTTTATTTCATCAAAAAAGAAAATACTGACCTAATTGAAGCTTTGGTATGTATATGCATATCAGTAATATTATTTAGATTTAAAATATTGACATGATTTATTGACTTTATCAATCATTGACATTGATTTAACTATTAATCTCATTATTTATTAGAATTCAATACAAATACAATTTTATGATTGATTAGCAAATCAAGTTGTATTTATTTATTTAAATTTTTTTTTCTTTTTGCTGCTTAAAAGGGGTAGGAGCGATCATAAAATAATAATTCCTGAATAGGGGTGCAACTCGGGTGAGCTAGGAGGTCACTCATAACTTAACCCTAAGTATATAATCTTTAATCGTAACTCTAATCCTAATCCAAACTCGACCTTAACTCGAGTACTGTCTCAGTTGAATTCAGGCAGATTCGAGTTGAATTCAAATTACTATATTTGGAATGATTTTCAAGCTAGAATTCAAATAAGGTTAGTTCAAACTTATAATCACTATATTTTTCTAAACCGTTACATCTAACACACCAAAAGAAAGCACAACCACAACCACCACAGACACTACCACAACAACTACATCGTACAAAAATCAAGAGACACATATTTGATAAATTTCAGAGGAAGTTGATGATGGTATTAGTCACGCAAATCTCAGATTTGAGAGATCTTCGGTCTTATCTAAGAATAGGTGTCTATTGAGAGTGAGAGAAGTGAGAACGAGAGAGTTGTAAAATTTTTGAATTTAAATATTGTCTGAATTTAATTTGGATTCAAATTTTTAAATTTAGGGTTAAACCAAAATTTAAAAACCTCAACTCAAGCATATATTTTTATTTAGCTTGAATTTGAGTTGGGTCACCCAAATTACATTCCTACCGCTGAACATTACAATGAGAGTTTCCAACATCTGATTTAGGCCATAGTTAATAACCCAAAAGAATAACTCGTCACCAGTATACACTACCGGAGCTAATAGGGAAATCGCATTATGCCTCTGGACCGAACCCTGATGACTACATGGGACAAGCGGTTCGGCTTACCACTGTGAATTGAGTTCAGCAAGGACATTAGGGCTNATTTCATCAAAAAAGAAAATACTGACCTAATTGAAGCTTTGGTATGTATATGCATATTAGTAATATTATTTAGATTTAAAATATTGACATGATTTACTGACTTTATCAATCATTGACATTGATTTAACTATTAATCTCATTATTTATTAGAATTCAATACAAATACAATTTTATGATTGATTAGCAAATCAAGTTGTATTTATTTATTTAAATTTTTTTTTCTTTTTGCTGCTTAAAAGGGGTAGGAGCGATCATAAAATAATAATTCCTGAATAGGGGTGCAACTCGGGTGAGCTAGGAGGTCACTCATAACTTAACCCTAAGTATATAATCTTTAATCGTAACTCTAATCCTAATCCAAACTCGACCTTAACTCGAGTACTGTCTCAGTTGAATTCAGGCAGATTCGAGTTGAATTCAAATTACTATATTTGGAATGATTTTCAAGCTAGAATTCAAATAAGGTTAGTTCAAACTTATAATCACTATATTTTTCTAAACCGTTACATCTAACACACCAAAAGAAAGCACAACCACAACCACCACAGACACTACCACAACAACTACATCGTACAAAAATCAAGAGACACATATTTGATAAATTTCAGAGGAAGTTGATGATGGTATTAGTCACGCAAATCTCAGATTTGAGAGATCTTCGATCTTATCTAAGAATAGGTGTCTATTGAGAGTGAGAGAAGTGAGAACGAGAGAGTTGTAAAATTTTTGAATTTAAGTATTGTCTGAATTTAATTTGGATTCAAATTTTTAAATTTAGGGTTAATCCAAAATTTANACAATTTTATGATTGATTAGCAAATCAAGTTGTATTTATTTATTTAAATTTTTTTTTTCTTTTTGCTGCTTAAAAGGGGTAGGAGCGATCATAAAGTAATAATTCCCGAATAGGGGTGCAACTCGGGTGAGCTAGGAGGTCATTCATAACTTAACCCTAAGTATATAATCTTTAATCGTAACCCTAATCATAATCCAAACTCGACCTTAACTCGAGTACTGTCTCAGTTGAATTCAGGCAGATTCGAGTTGAATTCAAATTACTATATTTGGAATGATTTTCAAGCTAGAATTCAAATAAGGTTAGTTCAAACTTATAATCACTATATTTTTCTAAACCGTTACATCTAACACACCAAAAGAAAGCACAACCACAACCACCACAGACACTACCACAACAACTACATCGTACAAAAATCAAGAGACACATATTTGATAAATTTCAGAGGAAGTTGATGATGGTATTAGTCACGCAAATCTCAGATTTGAGAGATCTTCGANAAGTTGATGATGGTATTAGTAACGCAGATCTTAGATCTGAGAGATCTTCGGTCTTATCTAAGAATAGGTGTCTATTGAGAGTGAGAGAAGTGAGAACGAGAGAGTTGTAAAATTTTTGAATTTAAATATTGTCTGAATTTAATTTGGATTCAAATTTTTAAATTTAGGGTTAAACCAAAATTTTAAAACCTCAACTCAAGCATATATTTTTATTTAGCTTGAATTTGAGTTGGGTCACCCAAATTACATTCCTACCGCTGAACATTACAATGAGAGTTTCCAACATCTGATTTAGGCCATAGTTAATAACCCAAAAGAATAACTCGTCACCAGTGTACACTACCGGAGCTAATAGGGAAATCGCATTATGCCTCTGGACCGAACCCTGATGACTACATGGGACAAGCGGTTCGGCTTACCACTGTGAATTGAGTTCAGCAAGGACATTAGGGCTCTGAGACGATCCATAAAAAAAAAAAAAAAATTCGATCTTTACCCGTTCCGGAGAAAATTGCAGTGCTCGATGCTAATGGAGGCTCATCATCTATGGATGGGGAGTGTAAGATCTTTGCTTTTAACTTCGCCGCCGACAGTTCAACTCGCTTAACTTCCTTGTAATCGGAGTTATATACAGATACGTATAACGATGAAACTACTACATCTCCATTACTTGAACAATCAGTCTCAGAGACTTGCATTGGCGGCCCTTTTCGTTCTATTGTTGCCGAATATCTTTCCCAATTTCTTCGCTCCTTTGGGTCGTGCTTATCCTTCCTTGTTCTCTGTACGTCTCTCTCTTTCTCTCTCCACACACACACACACTGACACATGTGTATATGTACATGTATCTGGGTATGTCTCTGTTTATGATCACATTTTGAATAAAGATTAGTGAATTAATTGGCATTCAGTTGTTGTCTAATTTATGTTAATTAGAGGAACAGCACACGCCAAGGCAAGGGAGGGAAAGAGAAGAGACCGAAAAAGAGTAAGGGTCTTCGTGTGCGTGATTGCAAAGAAGTGAAATTAGGAGAGGGGGGGAGAGAGATAGAGATGGGATTGAGAAGGAACCCCAAAAGAGTTGGATAGTTAGAGTGCCGTTAAAGAGGGGATTATGGAAGGTTGAAGAAGAAGAAGAAAAGAAGGGTAATATAGATATTTAATGAGTGGACACCAAATTCCACCCTCCCCCTTTACTAATAATTAGTTAGTTATTCATGAAATTCGGATGAACAACCTTATGACTAAGAATGCTATGACCTTATCAAAATTCAAACCTAGTAAGCTTATAAAGGACCTACCTTGCTCAGTGTAATGATCTCTTTTTTTTTTGTGCTTGAAATACCTTTCCAAAATTATGACTCTTTGTGGTCAATTAAGCTGTATAAATTGGCTTGAATCTTGGGGGAAAAAAATTGTTCAATACATTGCATTTGTGAAAATGTCACATCTGAGTGGGATATCATCCATCAATTTGAATGTGGCTCTATTTTATTCCTTAATGGAAGTTTTAGTTTTTGTTGCATTGTAGGAATGGAATGCTCCAAGGCCTAAGCACTTGCGTCTACTACAGGGTGCTCTACAATTCCAAAGTGTGAGTAGGTGTTGAGTGTGCTACTTTTCTCCATGAAAAGATTTATGGAAATTTTAATAGCTTTTGTACTAAACAAATAGCATTGTTCTGTTTTCAATTTTTAGTCTGAGAAACAGCAGGCTGACCTGTGGTCTCCCTTGGCCAACCAAGGATGGAAACCCTGCGTTGAATCTACATATGTGCCTTGTGAGTGCCTTCAAATGTGCTAAGTCATGTACCTTGGCAGACCAAGGTTTTCATCTTGGTGTTCTAGCATTGTTGCATTTAATGTATAGATAGACAGATTACTTGGAAATGATCTCAGTTATGTTTCCTATGAAAAAAAAAAAAGAATTACTTAAAAATGGCCCACTCTCTTAAAATGAATCTATTTGCTGATGTATCTATATGTATGTTTTTGTAGTGCTTCCAAAGGAATCCCAGCTGTATATTCAAGTATTTCTCGATGGAGGGCTAAACCAGCAAAGAATGGGGGTATGTAAGTTCTATCATGGCATGTGTAGTTTAAGATGACAAAGAATTCAAGAATGTCTACATGGACATTTTAGGTAGTGTAGGATTTTTACAGTTAATCGAATTTTCCGTTTAACTTCCTTTCCCCTTTCTTTTTCTTTTGATAATTGCCTCCCTTCAAAGATTTGTGATGCAGTTGCTGTTGCTAAAATATTAAATGCAACACTTGTGATTCCACACTTTGAAGTGAATCCTGTTTGGCAAGATTCAAGGTATTGTAACTGTAAGAGTACACTATCTTAGCATACTTCCCCACATTTTAGTTTTCCAACCAAACCAGCAGCCACTCATGTAAAGTCTTGTGTTCTGCAGTTCATTCACAGATATATTTGATGTTGATCACTTTATTAATGTCCTGAATGATGAAGTCGCTATAGTTAAAGAGCTGCCCAACAAATACTCTTGGAGCACCAGGGAGTATTATGCTACAGGCATACGAGCTACTAGAATTAAAACAGCACCTGTCCATGCATCTGCTAACTGGTATCTGGAAAATGTTTTGCCCGTCTTGCAGAGGTTTGTAGAGAATGTCATCCTTGTTTTCTTAATAACACACTGTTTGCTGCTCAAATTATCTTTGTCACTGCCCTGTGTTTCTATCTTTTCTTTCTCTGTATGTCAAACTAAATATTTATTAATTTTTGTTCGCTTGTCCAAATGTGGTATCTCCTATTGAAGATTTGTAGTAATTCACCTCAATGTGTTTTCTGTTCTAGTCCTATTTTGCTCTGGAGAAGTCATTGCAATAGCCAAAATTACAAAGATAGAAATAATGCCAAGAACCTGTATATTGTGTGGTCCATATGGTGTAAAACGTGCACTGCAATGTATTTAAAAGACAACTATTCATCCATATTGAATGCAAGTGTTTTTATCTCATTTGGAAAATAATATTTCCGGTCTTAGCTTTTGAGCTGGATTTAGATACCTATGATCCTCTTAAGTACGGATTGTTTGTATTCCTTGCTCTGCAAAAATTTGATGCGTCCCTATGTTGTTGTATCCAAAAATGATTAATTCTATTTATATTGTTTTGAACTGTTACAGTTATGGAATTGCTGCAATAGCCCCATTCTCTCACCGTTTGGATTTTGACAACCTGCCTTCAGACCTCCAACACCTACGATGTAAGGTTAACTTTCGAGCATTAGTTTTCATTCCCCCTATCAGGATGTTGGGGGAGGCACTCGTCAATCGCCTCCGAAGCCCTCCTAGCATAAACAGAGCAGCTGAGGCTGACCACCTGCTGGAGGGAGAAGGTGATAAACAGGGTTCTGGAAAGTATGTTGTGTTACATCTTCGCTTTGACAAAGTAAGGTTCTTTTATGATTCTTTGATTTACAGAAACTTCTTAACTTCCGGTTTGCATTCTTTGTAGGCATTTTTTAATCTAGCTGTAAAAACTTGGGTTTGTTTGGTTGTTCACACAAGTACTTAGTACTTACAAGACATGAATTTTTGTGTCCTAGCATCAGGAAATATATGTGCACCTCTTTGTTGTCAGGCATTCTAGAAAGTCTATCTGTGGATCATAAGCACCATAGGAGTGATGGCAGTTTTGGCTGTGCATTAATCAAAATAGTTGGTGTAGTTTCTAATCCGTTTCTTGCGTAGAGGATCCAAGATCAAAGTACCAATCTCAAAATAATTGCTCAGGTACTGCCATTTGTCCAGACTTCCCAAATGCAACTCTCCAACAGAGTAGTTTGAGGGTCTAAGAGCAATCAAGGTTTAACCGTTAGATAGCATTATGCATTTAATGAGTATCCTCTCTCTCCATCTCTCTCATTTAATTGTTAGATCTACGATTTGGATTGCTATTGTTGCATGTTTGTTTTCAAAACCTGTCCACCTTTTACAGGATATGGCTGCTCATTCAGCTTGTGATTTTGGTGGGGGTAAAGCTGAGAAACTGGCTCTTGCAAAATACCGCCAAGTGATTTGGCAGGGAAGAGTCCTGAATTCTCAGTTCACTGATGAAGAGTTGAGAAATCAGGGGCGTTGTCCATTGACTCCTGAGGAGATTGGACTGCTATTGGCAGCTTTGGGATTCAATAATAAAACCCGCCTCTATCTTGCTTCACACAAGGTTTGTTGTGTCTTTTTCTGTATATAATGGAAGTTATAACTCCACCTGGGGCTTAACCTAACCAAGATTTGTGTGGTCTATCTTGTACCTTATCGTTGTAAACTTGGGTATTTTGCTTTCAGAAACAACCAGAGAATGAGGCTGATTGGATTTTCTACCTTCTGTTCTTTTGTTTTGATTTCAAGGTTTATGGTGGAGAAGCAAGGATCTCAACGCTGCGCAAATTGTTTCCGCTAATGGAAGATAAGAAAAGCATCGCTTCTGTCGAAGAGCGGGCTAAGGTTCAAGGAAAGGCTTCTTTATTAGCTGCTGTTGATTATTATGTGAGCATGCAAAGTGACATCTTCATATCTGCTTCTCCAGGCAATATGCACAATGCACTGGTAAGGCAGAGTACCTAGTTTAAACTTTTGAATCTAAGTTTCTTTTTGGAAATTGTGACATATAGGGATTGTCAAAATCATTAAATCATTGACGTTGGGTTGACCACATAATAGTTTGACCCCTGGAACCATACAATGCCATGGATTAGGCTCAACCAACCCAAGCCTACCTTTTTAGCTCATCAATTCACCTTAATGTGTACGCTCACTATATTGGTCCATTTCCATTTGTGTGTGCTGATCCTTAGATCAGCGCATGCAGTGCATTAATGGCAAAAGAAACTAGGAGCTTTTCAATCCTCCTGTGTTGTGCTCAAAATGATTATGTATTTTCACTTGAGATTTCCAACCAGATGCAATGAAAAATGGGATTTTCAAGACTTTCATGGGTTGGATTGTGATTAATTCATCAGGTAGGACATCGAGCTTACAGAAACTTGAAGACCATTAGACCGAATATGGTGTTGCTTGGCCAGGTCTTCTTAAATAAGAACATGGAATGGTCAGAGTTCCAGCAAGCAGTACTGAATGGGCATAAAAATAGACATGGGCAAATCAGGTTAAGAAAGGAGAAGCAATCCATATATACCTATCCTGCTCCTGATTGCATGTGTCGAGCTTAACTGATGCGATCTTGGGGGGTCTCACATGACTTGGTAAGTTATGAAATTTGTAAACACATTTCTTGTCTATTAAATTATTATACGCATCTGATTATGACGAGATAAAATGTGGCAGAACAGCCCCCTTCCCTTATGTGAGACTACAAGCAGCATATCTGTTATGAACATTTGCGTTGACGTTCAATAGTCGNGTCTATTAAATTATTATACGCATCTGATTATGACGAGATAAAATGTGGCAGAACAGCTCCCTTCCCTTATGTGAGACTACAGGCAGCATATCTGTTATGAACATTTGCGTTGACGTTCAATAGTCAGTTATAGGAAGTAGTGTGGGTTTTGTTTCTGTTAAAGTATAAATATCTAAGTTACACCCTTTTAACAACTTAAGTTTTTTTGAGTAGATGGTTGTTTAACAGTTTCTTTTATGATCATTGGTCCAGGAGAGTTTAGTTAGTGTGCTAGAATTTGATGGGGGGAAAAAGGATCATTCNTCTTTTATGATCATTGGTCCAGGAGAGTTTAGTTAGTGTGCTAGAATTTGATGGGGGAAAAAAGGATCATTCGAATGATGGAGGCAATTTTTCTTGAAGGAATGATTGCTTGGAGGAACTTGTTCTTCTACTAAGACTACAAGTACCTTTTCATAAATATATTTTTGTAACTTTTTCAAGTTACATTTGTTTTGCACCTTTTAATTTTCTCTTTTAACAGGGTTTTTTCCAATTCTCCAACTTTAATGACATTTTTATTATTAGATATGTGTTAATATATATAGAATTGGTGTCTTCGGTTGTGCCTCTTGTTCCTATTCGACAAATACAGGAGTGGTAAATAGAAAAGCAATTGAGTCGAATCGGATTTGATAATTTGAATCCAACCTATGTAATCCATTGTGGAGCAAAACAGGAGGATCAGACTAATTTATTTTGAACCCAACTCCATTCTCCAATCTGTAATGATTGGGTAGGAGTTGATATTTCATTCCAATCTAACCCAGCCAAACCAACCCATAGTCTTGAACCTTAAGGTACTCGAAACTAGAAAGAATGAAGAATAACATTCCAAGGTTGTAGTCGTAGGTAGGATTTAGGTTCAGCCGGTGATGTCTCAGTGCAATCCTTTTTATGGAAATCTCATACACTGATGCAAGTAAATTGTTTTATTTTTTGTCAGACATTATTACAGGAGATCATAAGGTTCGAATATACGATCTTAAGGTTCAAAGACGGAGGGCCATTAGGCCAACCTCCAACCTCCATGCAAGTAATTATTATGAGCTAGTGATGGCTTATAAAAGAAAGGCACTACCGAGTTAAAATGGGCTGACCGTTATGACGTAGATTTAAACAAGCAACCCCGCTGGTCTGATTTGAATTGTCATTTGAGTGGGACCCATAATCTTTATTTACAAAACTAAATTTTTATAGACTAATTATTTCACTGAAATGCACTTTATTCCCTTGTATTTAAAATTTAAAATCAGTGNAATTTTTCTTGAAGGAATGATTGCTTGGAGGAACTTGTTCTTCTACTAAGACTACAAGTACCTTTTCATAAATATATTTTTGTAACTTTTTCAAGTTACATTTGTTTTGCACCTTTTAATTTTCTCTTTTAACAGGGTTTTTTCCAATTCTCCAACTTTAATGACATTTTTATTATTAGATATGTGTTAATATATATAGAATTGGTGTCTTCGGTTGTGCCTCTTGTTCCTATTCGACAAATACAGGAGTGGTAAATAGAAAAGCAATTGAGTCGAATCGGATTTGATAATTTGAATCCAACCTATGTAATCCATTGTGGAGCAAAACAGGAGGATCAGACTAATTTATTTTGAACCCAACTCCATTCTCCAATCTGTAATGATTGGGTAGGAGTTGATATTTCATTCCAATCTAACCCAGCCAAACCAACCCATAGTCTTGAACCTTAAGGTACTCGAAACTAGAAAGAATGAAGAATAACATTCCAAGGTTGTAGTCGTAGGTAGGATTTAGGTTCAGCCGGTGATGTCTCAGTGCAATCCTTTTTATGGAAATCTCATACACTGATGCAAGTAAATTGTTTTATTTTTTGTCAGACATTATTACAGGAGATCATAAGGTTCGAATATACGATCTTAAGGTTCAAAGACGGAGGGCCATTAGGCCAACCTCCAACCTCCATGCAAGTAATTATTATGAGCTAGTGATGGCTTATAAAAGAAAGGCACTACCGAGTTAAAATGGGCTGACCGTTATGACGTAGATTTAAACAAGCAACCCCGCTGGTCTGATTTGAATTGTCATTTGAGTGGGACCCATAATCTTTATTTACAAAACTAAATTTTTATAGACTAATTATTTCATTGAAATGCACTTTATTCCCTTGTATTTAAAATTTAAAATCAGTCCCAATTGACTAAAGAAACCAACCAATTTGAAGGACAACAATGCTACACTCTTTATCTTTGGGCATCACCTCGATATGAATTATTAGATTAGTGAGTTCTGTTAAATTTATTAAAATATTTAAAGGTTGGGATAATGTCACATCAAGTAGTGCACATATTGTTATTATTTGAAGAATTGGCATAACTAATTTACCCTTTTGGTCAAATCTAAAATCCAATCCTCCAAGTCATTGTTTATCTCCAACCTTGTCCCCCCACAGTCCAAATACTTTATCTTCAAAACTTGAAAAAGCAACCCTCAAGCCATACATTTTACCCTTATCAAACGAAGAAATAGAAGAAAAAGAAGNGTAATCCATTGTGGAGCAAAACAGGAGGATCAGACTAATTTATTTTGAACCCAACTCAATTCTCCAATCTGTAATGATTGGGTAGGAGTTGATATTTCATTCCAATCTAACCCAGCCAAANGTAATCCATTGTGGAGCAAAACAGGAGGATCAGACTAATTTATTTTGAACCCAACTCCATTCTCCAATCTGTAATGACTGGGTAGGAGTTGATATTTCATTCCAATCTAACCCAGCCAAACCAACCCATAGTCTTGAACCTTAAGGTACTCGAAACTAGAAAGAATGAAGAATAACATTCCAAGGTTGTAGTCGTAGGTAGGATTTAGGTTCAGCCGGTGATGTCTCAGTGCAATCCTTTTTATGGAAATCTCATACACTGATGCAAGTAAATTGTTTTATTTTTTGTCAGACATTATTACAGGAGATCATAAGGTTCGAATATACGATCTTAAGGTTCAAAGACGGAGGGCCATTAGGCCAACCTCCAACCTCCATGCAAGTAATTATTATGAGCTAGTGATGGCTTATAAAAGAAAGGCACTACCGAGTTAAAATGGGCTGACCGTTATGACGTAGATTTAAACAAGCAACTCCCGCTGGTCTGATTTGAATAGTCATTTGAGTGGGACCCATAATCTTTATTTACAAAACTAAATTTTTATAGACTAATTATTTCATTGAAATGCACTTTATTCCCTTGTATTTAAAATTTAAAATCAGTCNAGGGATTGTGAGTTCATTAATATAAGTGGTGGATGGAAAGGAAGGGGGGTGTACATTTCGAGAGAATTCTTTTGAGAAGACTAAATCATATAATTTATTTTTGAAAAAACATGATGCCACTGACTATTCATTACTACTGCAATCACCTCACCATTGTAGGTTCATCATAACTATTTGTCATTACCAAACTTGTCACCATCACTCTATCACCCCAATACCACTGCCTGAACACCCCCACACATCCAACACCATTTTCGTTGTCATCCTACCATATCATGATCGATCACTACTTTCACCACCTCACCTCTACTCCCTACACCGCCATAACCACCATACTATTGTCCAATTGCCACCCCTTTCTTTGCACCCCACTCCATTGATGCTACCATCCCCCCATGGCATGATCACTGTCATAGTTATACCTCGTAATCAATTCATTATCGTCAATGCAACTGTCACCATTATCACCGCCCAAAATATGTTATCTTTTCACTCTATAGTCATTACTCTCCCTCAAATACCATCACTTATTCACCATCGTCACTAGCAATGTCACTTTTGTTGACATAATTACCCCTACTTGCACCCATAAAACCACTTGTACCTTTACCCATAGCGGCAAGTGCTAAAATGGTAGAGGTATGCATAATAATTGGAAATAACAATGAACAATTTGTGGTGGATGACAGCAACAGTAATGATGGTAATGGAAAGATGATGCCATAGACAATAATGGTTTGTCTAGGGTGGTGAGGACGTCTTGGTGAGGTGGTGGTGATGACAACATAGTGGTACGACGTGGTAGTAAAAGGGAAAAGTAAAATAAAAAATTTAACAATTTTGAAACTTTAATTCTTTCTACTAATTAAATATTTTGATTCAATTTAATGCTTAAATTTCAATACATACTAAATAATTTTTGAACTAAAAAATTCATTATTTGAGCATTTTAAATTCACTGTTTAATTTTTAGTGCATAATTTTCAAATTTTATGAAATAAAAGCTAAGTCATTGTAAATTAGTTATGGGATGAAAACACATCACGATGACCATGTAAATAACTATAATCCCCCATTAAAAAAAAAAAGAATTCCAAAAAATATGACATCAAAATAATTTTTGCAAATATGAGACAGACAAACAAAAAAAAAATAAAGAAGAGAAAGATGAGCTGCCTTATAATGCACGTGATGAGAGACACGGGATCACCACACGACGCCGTTCGATATATGTTTTGCACGTGACACCACCTTCTTCATTTGAATTCCGAACTGAGCGCCTTCAAATCAAAATTAAATTCATATGACTTGTTTGTCTTTTCTTCATTCTCTTTCTCTGTCTTCTCGATTCGAAATTCTATCTCTCCTCTCTCTCTCTCTCTCTCTCTCTCTGAGCTCTGAGATCTCTAGAGGTGCACTTTTGGATCACATTCTATATCATTCAACCTCGACACATCTCTCTCTCCACTCTTCATTTGATTCTAATCGTTTAATTTCAGCTCAATATACTAAAAGGTTCAGTTTCTAACCCGATCCAATCTATGCACACAAGAAACACTGTATATATGTATGTGCAGATGTATAGAATATACATGCACACACCTATAGATGTATATGAGGCCCTAGTTTGCAGAATATAGTTGAGTAAGCCCTAAATTTGCTGATATATGTTAAATTTTTGGCTTCAGGTCAGGGTTTTTGATTGTGTTCTGTTCGAGATTGGGTGGAGATGGAGAATTCGGAGAGCAAAGAATCGTCGCAGTGTGTTAGAGTTGCTGTCAACATTAGACCGCTGGTGACTTCGGAGCTTCTTGTTGGCTGCACAGATTGTGTCACTGTTGTCCCCGGTGTGCCACAGGTATGGTAGCTCTTCATGATTTAATTCGTACTTCACTGTATGAGCACCAGAAATATTTCGACATGATATTTTTGAAATCTCATATTGATTGGTGGTGGTTGTTTGCGATTGGATCCATAATCTGTATAGGGTTAGGATATTTCTAATGAATTAGCTGTTTTCGGTTTATTGTGAGAAAACTAAAAACGTTTCAGAATTGCAGTTTTTGGTGAGATGTAAATTTTAACTTGCAAATTAGAATGTCTTATTGATTTTGCAGTTTTTGGGTGCACAAACAGGTGCAAATTGGATCACATGCCTTCACATACGATTATGTCTTTGGCAGTGTGGGACAACCCTCTTCACTGATATTCGACGAGTGTGTTGCTCCACTTGTTGATGCGCTCTTTCATGGTTACAATGGCACAGTTCTTGCCTATGGTCAGGTATCACATTTTTATGTTGTTTGATTTTTGACGAGTTTTCCTAGTACAAAAAATTAGGCAAGCTCTTTGAGTTCTAGGTTTGGAAGTTTGTTTTGATAGACATGCTCACCTATTTTGTGTGTTTGCTCACTGCCAAAGACTGGATCGGGGAAAACATACACAATGGGGACTAACTATAACGGAGAAGAGCATAATGGTGGTATCATTCCCAAAGTGATGGAAACTATATTCACAAGAGTAGAGGCAATGAAATGCTCGACAGAGTTTCTAATTAGAGTATCATTTATTGAGGTATGTAATGTAAACATTGGTCTTTGGACTTTGTCATTATCTTCATGGTATATTTGTGTATAGAGTTGTTGATGCGTTTGCGTGTAATTTATCATCTGGTAGATCTTTAAGGAAGAAGTGTTTGATCTGCTGGATCCAAATACACCATCTTTTTCCAAGAGTGATGGGGTGTATCTGGCAAAGCCTACTGGGCCTGCAAGAGCTCCTATTCAAATTAGAGAAACAGTGAATGGAGGGATAACACTTGCTGGAGTGACAGAGGCTGAGGCCAGAACAAAAGAAGAGATGACTTCATTTCTATTGCGTGGTTCTTTATCCCGTGCCACTGGGAGCACAAATATGAACAGTCAATCAAGGTACAGAAATATAGATAGCCTTATCACACACAGTTATCTAATCATATATGTAAATATCTGTGTATCATGGTGTTTCTGTATCTGTTGTGTGCCATGTTCCCTTACCTGGTAAATAGTGTTCAGTGTTTATGCGAAATTAGGGCGTCAAGAAAAGAAAAATTCATCTCAATTTAGTACAAAGTTTTAGGCTTTCAGCAGTGTTGATCCTTTATTAAGACCCTTGCTTGCCCAAAAACAGATGTGACTTTGTTATCACCTTAATTGAGATAGTGAGAAATTCAGTGTTATTTAAAAGGTCTAGTTATAACAGAATGTTCTGTGACACCGAGGATTCATGTCATAAACGTGTCTGTAAATGATGGGCTCATGGTTTGCCCATCCGAGAAAATGTCGGTCTCTGTGATGCCTTGTTGGGTGGGAGTTGCTAAAATATGTAATCACAGTCCCTATTAGACTGTTGTAATCTGTAACATGAATTATTTGTGTAGCTAAGGCAGTTCTATGACCTCTATTAGGTTGATACAAAATAGTTGTGGGGGGCAGGTCTTTCAGTGATTGTTCTCCTTGGCAGACATAATATTGGGTTATTTATCGTCATGAATGCTTATACTATTTTTATGCAGAATAATAACACCTTTTGCTATATTAATGCAGTTACTTGGAATCTGGTTAAGTGTAAAATAAAATTAAGCCATCTAAGACCTTTAAGCTTTTGGACTCTTCCTAAATAAAATAAAATAAAATAGGATCTTGTGACACAAGAATTGCCCAATCTCGATGAGCAACATTGTTGAACTTATTGTACTTCTTGACCACATCGTGGCTGTTTCACCAATTCAATTTACATAAAAGAAGTATTTTCCTTTCATCCAAATTATATATAAATGTGCTAACTTTTATAATGTTTTAGCATAACTTTTGGTATTACCTATTAGTTTGATGGCTTTTCACCAACTCAAAGCACACAGTTGTTCTCTCATGAAGTTGATTTTAACTAGTATAAATATAATTTTTTTTTCCCGGTAAGTAGAATAAATTTAGTTAAGGCATACAATTAAACGACAGGAAGAAGGTCCTTGGTGTGACCAGTGGTCCTTGCTTTTAAGAAAGCGGAGCTAATAACTGAGAATCATATACGAAAAGGTTCAGCATCTATTCATACTCAATTATATACGATAGGATCTCATTTTGTTTTCTGAATTTAAGTATTGCTAAGGAATGAGAAATAATCCTCCTGGCCACTGCTTGAATTAAACAAAAAATGCTTTTATGGTAATTCTAAGATATTTATCCTCGCAAATCACCCAACTAATTACATTTGGATTGATCTCTTATAGTTTTTCTTGATTTGTTAAACCCTTCAATTTTGAGAAGGAAGAAGCCTCATTGGCTGAATTTTGTCAGGAGGCCCAATCAATATCAAGCCTTTTCAAGTAACACCCTCTTGGCTTTCGACACTTATTTGCACTAATTAATTTTTTCTTATTATGCTTAAGATGTAATGTTTATGGCTTGCTGTTGGAAATTCAACAGCCAAGAACTGCTAATAAAAGAAGGCTAGGAGTTATGTTTTATAATCAGGGAGAAATATGATTACTGTAGCCATTATTAAGGCTGATTCTGTCAGTAAGTAATAGTCACAGTGTCACACATAGAAAGAAGAATACAGAACAAAGAAGTGAACTCTTTTCCCACATAACAACCATCGAGAGGGTATAATGAATGACGAGATTATGTATATCAGTACATACATAAGACACAATGGAGTAGCTGAATCGTTTTGGTGCGGAGGTGTTTACTGAAGTCTTTTTATCATACTGGAGCAAAGAGGCTAAATGGAATACGTTTCTGTAGGCATAAGAAGCAAGAAATTCTTTATGGTGTCATTTAGCATGCAGTCTTCCGACAGTGGAATGCTTATCGTTTTTCGTGTCTCAGTCACCTGCAATATTGACAAATAAATTATGTATAGTGCTTGTTTCTATCTCTGTGTGATACCCCTTATCTGGTTTGTACCATTTTGGCGAATATGGATGCCCTTTAAAACGTTGTGTTTCTGCTCTTATGTTTAGTCGTTCGCATGCCATCTTTACAATATCCATGGAGCAGAAAAGAAGTGCTAGTTGCCGAACTGGAGTGGTACAAGATGATGTTGGTGATGATATTCTGTGTGCAAAACTTCATTTGGTAGACCTTGCTGGTTCTGAGCGAGCCAAACGTACTGGAGCAGATGGGTTGCGTTTACGAGAAGGTAGTTATACTTAATGCTTATGATTTTTGAAATATTTTTTTGGAATTGTATACCAAGACAGTACAATCGGTTTAGGTGGTATTTGTGATCTTTGTAACTCTAACCTAGAGTTTCACTCTTTTTTCCTTGACTTGAAAATTTTTGTAATTTTTCTGTGTGAAGCCTGTTGCATACTTGATTAGAATAGTGTAGTTGGTTAGTTTTTTGAATGTGTCAGATCCAACCTTTGGTTTTCTTGTTTTGTGTGGCCTAGGCATTCATATCAATAAGGGACTGCTGGCTCTTGGTAACGTGATAAGTGCACTTGGCGATGAGAAGAAGCGGAAAGAAGGAGGCCATGTTCCATACAGGGATAGCAAGTTAACAAGACTGTTACAGGCATGGAAGCATTTTGTCTCTTCACATTTAAACACTCAGTAGATTATATTGGAATGTCTTGATTGAAAAGTATCTATAGCTATCGATTTGTTTTTTAAACTAATTGTTCTTATACTTTTCTGCCTAGTCACAATTGCCACTTTAATATTTATGAGTAGCCAACAAGATTTGTCTCCACTATCCATTATGCTGCCAGTGGACTACATGCAGGAAACACTAGAACTAGAATACATACAAGCTTCTCCTTGATGGAAAGTGTTATCCTAATGCTGGTCCTGTAAAATGAATTAGTCCATATGTCTTACACATCATGAAACATACCAAATTGAAGAGGAACATGCAAGCAAAGTGGTAATTTACTGAAGAACATAGATGAAAATATAGATAGAGGGAGTTTTATGCTTACTGCAACCTCTCCTGCTGGTTTTCCAAAGTTTGCATGATTTTCAGTTGAGGAATGCTATTTTTTTTTTTTATAATTTTTTTTTTGGGAGGGGAAAGGGAAAGGGAAAGGTGACTTGAACTCTTGATCTCAAGAAGGGAAAACTTTTATAAGATAAGGAGTACCATTAGACCAAAGAATCTAATTTGTTGGCCCAATTCATTATAGTCATTGGATTGATTGTGAGCCTCATCAAACATTGGAACGTAGTATTGATCCAACAGTTACAATGAAGTCACATCATTAAGCTAACAGATTAGGTCAGATTTTTAGGTTCCCATAATATTACTTTTTAAATTTTGTTTGCATGTTTATTCCGGTACAAATTATTTTGCTGTAGAAGTTTTATTGCTACTGACCATACTCTTGTTGACAGTTCACAACACAAACTTTTCATAACTATGCAAAGGATGAATTTGGTGATCATATATTTATGTGTTCTCTCTGTGCATGGCCAAATTGCTCTTAGACATGTATACACCAGGACCAGAATTATGGAATATGGAGAGTTCTTGGTAAGCATGTGAAGGAATCTCCACCGTTGGCCTTTGTAATTCCAAAATGATAGTAGAGCTCGTGCAATAGATGTAGTGATTGTTATATGATTTAGCAATCGTTATGCGCTGTAATCATCCATTTAGCGCTAGCATATGTTGAATTAGATAAAAACCTATGTTACACTCTCACACAGTTCAAGCTTTTAGATGAGATGGACGCTTTAAAATGTTATTAGAGCTAGGTTACGAGAGGGTTTGTGCAAGATTCTCTATTAATTGTGTTTGATCTCCGTTGATTGTGTCATAAGTGCAATTTTTATGTTTTGGATCTACTATGTATGTATACACATGTGAGCAGGGGAACTTGC
>CAUOFW020009613.1:1137636-1191087 GCA_963454935.2 Ilex paraguariensis | reverse complement strand
CTTACTGCAACCTCTCCTGCTGGTTTTCCAAAGTTTGCATGATTTTCAGTTGAGGAATGCTATTTTTTTTTTTTATAATTTTTTTTTTGGGAGGGGAAAGGGAAAGGGAAAGGTGACTTGAACTCTTGATCTCAAGAAGGGAAAACTTTTATAAGATAAGGAGTACCATTAGACCAAAGAATCTAATTTGTTGGCCCAATTCATTATAGTCATTGGATTGATTGTGAGCCTCATCAAACATTGGAACGTAGTATTGATCCAACAGTTACAATGAAGTCACATCATTAAGCTAACAGATTAGGTCAGATTTTTAGGTTCCCATAATATTACTTTTTAAATTTTGTTTGCATGTTTATTCCGGTACAAATTATTTTGCTGTAGAAGTTTTATTGCTACTGACCATACTCTTGTTGACAGTTCACAACACAAACTTTTCATAACTATGCAAAGGATGAATTTGGTGATCATATATTTATGTGTTCTCTCTGTGCATGGCCAAATTGCTCTTAGACATGTATACACCAGGACCAGAATTATGGAATATGGAGAGTTCTTGGTAAGCATGTGAAGGAATCTCCACCGTTGGCCTTTGTAATTCCAAAATGATAGTAGAGCTCGTGCAATAGATGTAGTGATTGTTATATGATTTAGCAATCGTTATGCGCTGTAATCATCCATTTAGCGCTAGCATATGTTGAATTAGATAAAAACCTATGTTACACTCTCACACAGTTCAAGCTTTTAGATGAGATGGACGCTTTAAAATGTTATTAGAGCTAGGTTACGAGAGGGTTTGTGCAAGATTCTCTATTAATTGTGTTTGATCTCCGTTGATTGTGTCATAAGTGCAATTTTTATGTTTTGGATCTACTATGTATGTATACACATGTGAGCAGGGGAACTTGCACGTGTAGAGGAATGTTAGAGTTTGTAACACGCCAGTATAATAACATCTCCCAAATTAATATAGGATTCTTGTAGGACTCCCCAGTTATTGCCAATTGGCTAGGAGTTGGATGCTTTAATCATAGCTGTAGAAGGAACTGAGATAAAGTGCAAGATTCATAGCAAAAGTTCTTTCTCTCCAATTGTCTTTTATCATCATTGGTGAGGACGATGGTTAGCCATTAAGCTATCACTTTGATTGGGTCGCTTTGTCTGCACGTTTTCTTTTCGTATGCTTTTCTAAACTGATGCAAAAGTTTTTCACCTCTCTATGCTTCATCTTTTTTTGTGAATTGTACAATGGGCAAAGAATATTACTTCTAAGTATGCTGCTTTGCTTTAAGTTAAGAAAATTAATAAGCCTAATTTCCACAACATGTTTTTATAGGATTCCCTTGGAGGAAACTGCAAAACAATTATGATAGGTATGCTTTCAATAGGCTTTCCAGCTATGTGGAGTTAGTACAGTAGATTTCAAGATTTTTTTATTGCATCTCCATATTTTCTTTCTAACATCCCTGTTGTTTTTGTTTTCTTCTATATGAGTGTAGCTTGTGTAAGTCCCGCAGACACAAATGCAGAGGAGACCTTGAACACATTGAAGTATGCAAATCGGGCTCGCAACATTCAAAACAAAGCCATCGTAAGCTTCACTTAATACTCAACTAGTTCATATTGTTGTTGATTTTAGCCTTCTCAGATTCATCTTTCTATTTGTAGATCAACCGTGATCCAATGGCAGCTCAGATGCAAAGAATGCGCAGCGAAATTGAACAGTTGCAGGCAGAGCTTCTTTACTTTCGTGGAGATTCCGGTGCACCATTTGAGGAACTTCAGGTATAATACTGTTGAAGAATTGTGAGCATCTGCTCCATGATGTTTTTTGGTTTCAGATGTTGAATGCTGTTTCTCTCTATAGATTCTTAAGCACAAGATTTCTTTGCTCGAAGCAAGCAACGCCGAGCTACAGCGGGAACTACAAGAACATCGAATCAGTTGTGAACTTCTGACACAACGTGCTATTGATGCTCAGGTTTGTCATATTTGAGTAGTATTCGACCACTTAATGAGCTTCTTAATGTGTATATTAGCATGGACTAGTACCTCATGAAGCATCACTTACGTGGATTTGATGTTTTAGGTTGAAAAAGATAGACTTATAATGAAAATTGAATCAGCTCAAAACGGTAAATCCTGGGATGAGATTGACTCTA
The DNA here is from genome assembly GCA_963454935.2 of Ilex paraguariensis. Taxonomy (NCBI): domain Eukaryota; kingdom Viridiplantae; phylum Streptophyta; class Magnoliopsida; order Aquifoliales; family Aquifoliaceae; genus Ilex; species Ilex paraguariensis. The sequence goes on along the minus strand of CAUOFW020009613.1, from coordinate 1,188,928 downwards.
ATTCAAATCAGGTTTGAATTAGTAACTTGAGATAAGTTTATCTATTGCCTTTTTGGACCAATCTTAATCTTGATGACCTAGATTTCAAATCATCTTCTCAGGACTTTGATTTGGTGAAAAACTATGTGTCCAAAATTCAAGAGTTAGAAGGGGAAGTGCTACGCTTACAAAGATCAAACCGTTCAAGACATAGTGAAGTTGCTGATTATCATGACTTGGATTATGATGGGGTTCTCTCCAAAAATTCTTATTTCACAGTGTCTGATTCAAAAGCTGCAGACATGAGCGGTAAGCTGCTATTAACTGTTTTACTCTTGTACATGTCTTTAAATGCCATGCTGCTTTTGACAAAGCATATTACTTTTTTGCTTTTGCTTTAAATAGTCATATATTTTTTTTTGGGGGCATGGTCTGCACTCAGGTTCAGAACCAACATTTTCAGTTTGGTGCATGCTTTGCATTATGCGGATTGAATACATGTTTCTTGCAATATGTGTTAGGGATTTCTTGTTTTACGATAGAACTAGTTTCACAAAATATTTTCTGTCCACTTATCTCTGTGGAAAGGAAACTAATAGCTTGGTTTTAACTTTTAACCACTTGTAGGTGAGGAAGAGGGTGAGGAGAAAGAGCTTGAACATTCTTCCCTTCAAGAAAAATTGGACAGGGAACTTAAAGAACTGGACAAAAAACTTGAACAGAAGGAGGTAAATGTTCGCATATCCTGACAAGAGAATAAATCTTGCTTGCTGTGATTGTTCAGGCAGATTTGGTTGTGATGTCTGATTAGATATGGATTGCCATGGGTAGATATATCCTTTTGTTGTTGCTTACATAGGTGGAAGATGCATAATTTCTCATCAGAGAACACAATTGTATCCAAATGAATTTGAAAATAGCAGGGGAGAGGGCACAACTATGATCCCTAATAACTGGGCTTTCAACTTTATTGATGCACACTCCCCGGCATGCACACCCTGGCTTTTAACTTGATTGCTTGGTATATGTGGGTTCTTCCTCATTTTGGTAAATGCACATCCTTCATTTTTTTGTATTGTGTTTTCCCCCTAGCCTGTTAAATTTTGGCAGTGAAATCCCTAATAAGCAAGTGGGGCATGTGTGGAATATGGAAATAGTGATGGGGTATCATGCTTGTTTTCGTATCAATCTTGGTATTTCTACAGTGGTGCCTGTTAGGTTAATTGCAGGTGATTTGGATTTTCTATTTTTCCATGCAAAATATGGAGCATCAATGACTTATTGTTTACTTCTTGTCAATGCAATGTGTTAATTATGTGTTGCCCTATTCTGAAGAGGAAATTGAGCTTAAAGATCAAATGAGTTTTTCATAAGTGCATTGAGTTTGACTGGCCATTTATTCATCTACCTGGGGGGGGTACTTGTTTAGTCGTTTCTAAAATGCTGTGGCTCCTTATAGTCATGCTATAGTTGTTTTGTTCGGGAACTAAAAAAAGCGTTTACAAGTGATGATAACTTACCTCCGTTTTGGTTATTTTCTAAAGGCTGAAATGAAGCGGTTCACAAATGTTGATACATCTGTTCTTAAACAACATTATGAAAAGAAAGTTCATGAATTGGAACAAGAAAAGAGATCTCTCCAGGTAAGCTTCTATTTGTTACATGTACTTAATGACATTTCAAGTCCACTATTCGTGCATTGTTTGTGATTCTGTCGTTGATCGGCAGAAAGAGATAGAGGACCTGAGGTGCAATCTGGCAAATATTTCATCCAATTCTGATGAAAGTGCTCAAAAGCTGAAGGGAGATTATCTACAGAAGTTGAATGTCCTTGAAGCACAGGTGAATCTCCTTTTGCTTCAGTATCCAATCATTATTACTTCTTACTAACCTTGTCCTTTTTGCAGGTCGCTGAGTTGAAGAAGAAACAAGATGCACAAGCTCAACTCTTGAGACAAAAACAAAGAAGCGATGAGGCTGCAAAACGACTAAATGATGAGATTCAGAGAATAAAGACACAAAAGGTGGCATTCTGTGATATCTGAAACTTATGCACAAGAAAGCAGTTTGTATCTTAGCTCTCACTGTTAATTCAATTGTGAATCATTTAGGTTCAATTACAACAAAAAATAAAGCAAGAGTCTGAGCAGTTCAGGTTGTGGAAGGCATCACGGGAAAAGGAAGTCCTTCAGGTATATATTTTACCATAGACATATTCCTTTTGTACAAGTCCAACTTTGGTAATTTGTGTAAGAAAGTTCCAGATGCACAGTTGACCACTTTTGCTTTATTCACTGAAGGTTTCGGCGAACCATTATTTTGTCTTATTTTCTGGAGGAGCTTTGATTAACAAGTATTTACTTTCCTTTAAAGAACAAATTTTTGATAAACAAATCTCAATCTCAATTTTGAGTCATTTACTTTGTGTATTTTTTTCTTATGATGTGAAACGGCTATAATTAAAATGCAGGTTGGGTGAGAAATAATTATTTATCAGAAGATGGTGCCCATATTTTCTCTTCCATGAGAGAGATATAATATATAGTTGTTCTTTGTGCATTTAGTTTTGTGGACATATTATTAGTGATTCATCATTCATACTTATTTTTATGATGGATGGAATTTCTCGCTATTCTGTTCAGTGTTTTTAAGTGTTCGTGTGAATAATGTGCATCCATGTGCTGGATACTGTTTTGTTATGATTTCTAGGGTAAATCTCTACATATTTGTCATATTTTTTTAATGTGTAAAAAGATACTAATGCATGCCAGAAATATTATAGTAGTGAATAGTAATTTAAAATATTTGAATGCTGTACTATTTAGATTTTAGAGTTTTCTACAAGTTTCCTCTTGATATCTTCTTATCTTGACAGTTTTCGTTGGTTCACACAGTTTTCCAAGGCTTTGGTCTTGGTGACAATTTGAAACTTGGTTTTTTTTTGGGAAATGAATTTGATTGTCTTTTTGGTAAATCCTAGTGCCATTCTTACAAAATATAGAACCATAATTCCAGGGAGTATAATGTGAATGGTGCTTTGTAACCCCTGCATTATCAGAACATGGTAAAGCAAACTGCAAGTATTTAGAAAGTTGGATCTACTTGTTGGCTTCAATTGGGTTCATTTCGTCTGTGATCTGTCTTATTTGTTTGTTTCTTTTTTTCTGGAGCAATGCTACAAAATTCAAATGAACCCCAAAAAGTTACAACCCAATTGCATATCATCTCTTGGATGAATGAATCTCATTAATTTTTTTAGTGGGGCCCACTCATCTAAGGGATGATATGCATTTGAGTATTAACTTTTGGGTTTCATTTGGGTTATGTAGCATTTTTCTTTTTTCTGTCTCAACTTATACAAAGGAGCCCTCACCAACAGCTTCCTCTCTTACGTTGAGAGATGTGATTGGTATGACTGGACATAAAAGAGTGGAGAGAAATTATTTCCATCTTTTTCAGGGTTTTTGACATCATCTTTACAGAGTTTAGGGTAGAGTCTCGTGCAACTTTTTGTATTACTTCCACGGGGCCATACAACTTGATTGAGGAATCTTTTCTGCTCTATTCGAACTTTTTAGGCAGAAAGAAAATAAGTAGAGGGATTACAATTTATAAATCTCTGAGTTAGGTGGCAGACTGACATGTTTCACTCTATATGTACCATAAGTAAATGAAAGGAAATCCTTAATTTTTATAGAATTGCTTTTTTTATTTGAATCAAGTCTAGCTCTAGCCTTAAGTATTAGTTTTAATCGCAGTATTAGAAACCTCAGATACAACCAAGTACTAAGGATTTGTTTAGCAAAATTTGATTTAAAATGCACAATGTGTTAAGAGATATTAAGACATAAAATAATTGTGGGAAAATCAGAAATAAAGTGCACCAGATTCTCAATCCAGCCACGTACTAGGGTATACATGTTCTTCCATACCTGAGGCTGCTTTTGCTCTGTATCTCATCTACAAAGGTAGTTTGATCTCGCTGATGCCTAATGAATGAGTAATATGTTGCAGTATTACTTAAACAATGTTGGTGGGATGTAATTAAACTCAAATACATTCTTCAACTTGCAAGGAGTTAATTGAAACTTGAATACATAGTCCAGTTCTTTAGTAGGTGTTCTCTGACTCTGCAATATCTTTTCTAAGGTCTGCTGGAAATTTTTTGTATATTTCTCTCTTTTTTTTTTTTAGAAGGTGCTGTAATTTGTTTTTACTTTAAGGGAAAGATAAGTAATTTCTTTGAGNATATCTTTTCTAAGGTCTGCTGGAAATTTTTTGTATATTTCTCTCTTTTTTTTTTTTTAGAAGGTGCTGTAATTTGTTTTTACTTTAAGGGAAAGATAAGTAATTTCTTTGAGTTTTCCTTATAGCTTGTTGTTCTATCTTGATTGTATGGGTCAAGTTTTTAAATTTCTCTGGAATATATTTTCTTTGTCAACAGCTAAAGAAAGAAGGAAGGAGGAACGAGTATGAGATGCATAAGCTGTTAGCCTTGAATCAGAGGCAAAAGATGGTAAACTGATTTTCAGCTAGATTTCATACACATTGAATTTCTAAAGGTAGAAAATTATACACGTTGGTCTCTGTATGTTGTCAGGTCCTTCAACGAAAAACTGAGGAAGCTTCTATGGCTACAAAACGGCTAAAAGATTTATTGGAATCTCGAAGATCTGCATCACGTGAAGCATCTGGTTAGGATATCTTCTGTTGGTGCTGCTATGTTCGTGTTCGGTTTGTAAATTTGCTATTCAATTGATTTTCTTTGTTTCTATGCAGCTGGAAATAGCAATGGTCCTGGAATTCAGGTATCAATAACTGAACTGAAATGATTTAGTTTTTTCATTTGTGTTTTTATTCATTAGTATGTAGTTTCTGTAATATAACTTGTGGTTTTGGACGGCCTTTGGATGGATATTGGAAAAACAGTTGTGTGTAGATTGATCTTTGGTGAATAAAGGCTTGCTAGTTTATATTTTTATTCTATGATTTCTAACTCCTGATATCTTTCTATTGAAAGGCACTTATGCAGGCAATTGAGCACGAGCTTGAAGTCACTGTACGGGTACATGAAGTGCGCTTGGAGTATGAGCGCCAAATGGAAGAGTGAGTACCATTTTCTTTTCATTTATGAGGAACTCTTTCTTTCTCTTCTCCATTTTTAGGGCATTATAGCTATATTGAAGCTTCAGTAATGAAGTATTGGTTTTATTTGATTATGTTTACTTTTGTATTGCTTATATTGGCCCATGATGATACCAGTTTAAATCTAGCACCTTAGTTGTTAAATTGCGATGAGTTGGACAAGATTGGGAATTTGGACGAAATCCAGATTATCATAGCTAGTGTTAAAGTACTCTTTGCTGTGAAAAAAACGTGGCCTTAGCAAACCACATTAAGTGCACTCAAAACTATTGATAATTTTTTTGGTATTTTATTTGTGTCCTCATTTATGGATAATGTTTTGTATTTAGCTTGTATTTCACCTGGTAGTAATCGGTAAGTAGATAATTAAATAACAACCACTCTTTTGGCTTCTGCGGATGATAAGTTTGGGACATCTTAAAAAGAAAGGAAAGGAGGGAGCGTTAGGATATGGTGTGGCCTGAACAGAGCCTTGGGGAATTTTTTTGGCAACCAAGTGGGTTGGCAAGCCACTTTTGGTCGATTACCCGTCACAAACTAGTATATGAACCCTTTGAGCCTTTCCACTCACTGCCAATTCGATTTGGGTGTGATGTTTTATCACTATCAAGTCACGTAAGTTTCAAGTAAAATTCCTAAATTCAGTTTTGGCATTTCATTATTTGTTTTGAATATGAGAAGTCTAGCGTACATGATTAAAGACAATGATGCCTTAAACTTATAGTGATAAATGTTAAGAGTGTTTGTATCCCATATTGACTAATTAGGACTAGGTTAATTAATATACTTGCAGGGCCATTCCACCTATTGCCAATTAGTTTTAAGTTTGATGCTCTAACATGCTATCAAAACTAGGTCCTGGGCTGCTAGTGAAGCAAGTCTCTTGCCCATTGGAATTTCTTAGTATGCATGGTTGTTTATTTATTTGTTGACCTCATGTGCGGGTCCCACGTTATGGAGGGAGTTACGAGTGATTGTATCCCACATCGACTAATTAGGATCAGCAAGGTTAGTTTATATATTTGAGTGGCCACTCCACCCATTGACAATTGATTTTGGACTGGATGCTCAATAAAACATTGTGCATCACTTGTCAAAGTATGCTCTTGTTGGGTGCTAGTTTTGTTATGTTCATAAGCACTGGCTGAAGAGAAGTTATATGGGCTAAAGAGATGACATTTCAAGCGGCATTTCCTGCCCTCCTCTATGGAGAAGCCCAGGATTCAGGTTCTCCTAGGGACATGGAGTGGAGGTGGCTAGTGACTAAATTGGGTTGGAAAAAATAACAAGTACGAAAATTGAAGTAAATAGGTAGATAGAGGGGCTAAGACCATCTCTAATGGAAACTCAAATCCTTACCCAAATTTGAGTAAAAAAAATGGTAAAATGCTTGATTTGGTATAGACATCTCTAATGGAGAATCCCAAATTTAAATAAGGACAAACCCAAATTTAAAAGAGGGTAAAATATGCCCATTGGATCTTTAAGGGGGGTGAAATCTCACCATAAAGATTTGGGTATGAGTTTGAGTCTCCTTTAATTTGAACAAAAAATGATCCTCCTTTCATTTGATATGGAAAATAGGTCTAGTATTGAACAAAGTTTTTAGGAGTTCTTTACCCAAATTTAAATTTGGGTTTAGTTGTCTGGTCTAGTTGTCTTCTACTTGTAATCTTCCAACCGGATCGTGTGGATGACTATTTTAAAGTCACACATGTTTTGTAAAGTATCATATTTTTTTTTTGTTGCATAAATGCTACAAGTCAAAATTTCATCACTCATGTCAAACTTTTCTATTTTCATTCATCATTAAGTGTTTGTGTTTTTTTGCTCAAGTGGTTAAATTAATATAATTTGGAATTTCAGGAGGGCTAGAATGGCAAAGGAGGTTGCAGAGTTGAAGGAAGAATCACAGATTTTAAAGCAAAGAAATTTAAGGTCAGGAAAATTTGTTTCCGATTTTACTTGAGAGGATATTCTCTTTTTTTCCTTTAATAGTCACTCATTGTTTTGCCTCAATATGTTTGCATGGCTATCATTGGCACTTATCTTTATACATACCCTGCAGTGGTTGCCCTCAGAAAATGTCTCCCGGTGCAAGAAATTCAAGGCTTTTTGCGCTTGAAAACATGCTTGCTACTTCATCCAGCACTCTTGTTTCCATGGCATCACAGTTGTCAGAAGCAGAAGAGCATGAACGGGCCTTTAGTGGCAGAGGACGTTGGAATCAAGTTCGGTCTCTTGCTGAAGCAAAAAATATCATGAACTATCTATTTAACTTAGCATCCTCCTCCAGGTAATTATTGCTTTTGAAGTTAAAAGACCTGTCAACAAAAGGAAGGCCCCTTGTTGTTGCTTACCACCTTTTTGTTATCTATAATTTGGTTTTCCCCCGTTTTCTAAAGATGCCAGCTACGGGATAGAGAAGTTGACTGTAGAGAGAAGGATTCGGAAATAAGAGACCTGAAGGAAAAAGTATTCAATTTAGTTAGACAGCTGGAAATGCAGAAGGCTGAACTTATTCGTCAGGAGAAGTTGAAGGTTAGTACATTTTGTGTCACCCCTTGCTTTATTCCATCCATATTGTAGCAAATAATAATCAATAGATTTTAAAATTACTTCAATTCACTTCTTTAATAAGTTAAATTTATCAAAAAACCCTGTGGTTTGCTGCTGCTACAAATATGTGCTCTCTTCGAAATTATGATTTGAGATACCACGTGAATTGTTATGTATGTTCTTGTGCATACATATGCTGCCTCCCAATGGTGGCCTTCACACCTTTGAGTCATCCCTTTTCTCATCTGGTATCTTTTTCTGGTTTTCTGAGGGGTGTGAGATTGACTTTTTCCAAGCAGGCTGAGGAGGGGGCTTCCTCATCCGACCCTGCTTGTTTGCTTAGGGGTGTCTGCATGTACATAAAGCAGATGCAAATGCAATGACATTGTTCACTCTTATTACAAGTCTAGAAAACAAAAGTGGCCAACTGTATGTTGCCTCCACTACTGCAGGGTCTAGTGGGTGAGATGCTCCATTAGTTATTTATTCATGGCTTTTTGGCAATCCTTTTTAAAATTAATATCATCGTGTGTGTAGAAGTTGACCCCAACGAAGCACTCCAAGGAAAAGACCCAAAACTCTGAAGCTTATATGGTGAACAATGAGGATGGACATGTGTACGATCTGCGACACAAGGTAGTTCACGCCTTACAGGTGCACATACAACTATCACATTACAGCTGAGGTACTTTTCATCTTCTTTGGTAAATATTAGAAAATGTGGATTTACCTAATTTGACTCCAGGGATCCCAGAACTCCATAGTTTACAATGGAGAGAGTAATATTGAGATATTGGAAGACATGGATACAGCCGAATCAGAGCATTCTGACCTGAATGAAGCTGACGATGACTGTGAATGGGAACATTCTGAAGTTGAAGCAGCTGATGAAGATGGTGATTGGGTAACTCCACTAAAGGAGAGAAAAAGGCGCCAAGCTAAGAAAAAGAATTCCACCATTGAAAACCATTCAGGTACAGGATCCAATCCAGTCAATATCAGTGATATGGAGACTACAGGCGAGGCAGACAGCACTGTTACATGGAAAACTGCATCCGGAATTTGCTGCTCATGCAGCAAACAATCTTCATGCAAGACAAGGAAATGCGAATGTCGAGCTGCAGAGGGCTGTTGTGGGATGTCTTGTGGCTGTGAACCAACTAGATGCAGCAATAGAAATGCAGCTTCTACCACCGAGTTGGGTGGCTTGCAGCCATTGGAACTAGCTGAAGGCACCGGTAATTTTTCAGGCACCGATCAAACAGATAGGAGCCATATTCTTGCTTCTCATGGTGCAATGCTACTTGAGAGTGCACTTTCCGAGAAGCCTGCTGGGACAAATGATGAGAGCGGGGCTAGAAGAAAGCCTTTGTCTGACATTGGAAATACACTGGTATGCTTTGTAAGTTTGTTTCAAGAGTTCACTTTATATGATGCCTTTTTGTGTTCCATGTGCAAATTATTTCTGAGCCTTCATTTGTTCGCGGGGTTTCTATTAACCGTGGCAATGTATAAATCTATACTTAGCTTCATTTTACACAGCATATTCTCCCCCCACACTAACGAGATATTTTACTCCCACAGGGTAAATCAAATGTGCCAAAGCCTAATCAGAGGAAAAAATGGCGGAAGTCAGTTATTCAGCTAGTTCCCGCTGCCCCACCACCTTCTCAGACAGAAATTGTTCCTGTGGCCCCACCTTCCTCTCAGACAGAAAACACTGAGGGGCCAAAGAAATCAGAGAGCATCAGCATTGAAGCCAACATCCCATTGAAATTGCCTAGAGCAATGCGATCTGCATTCTCGAGTACCAATCCATTGAAAGAAAGGAACTCTAACCAGCCCAATGATTCTACACTTCACAAGGAATCTGGTGCTCCAGCTCCCAGAAGTCCTCAGCGTCATGAAAGAACGACAGATGAGAAAGAAAACCATGGCCTTTAAGCTATTGTCCGATAAACCTGCATTGTTGTACAAGGTTTCACGACAAGTGTTGGTANAAAGAACGACAGATGAGAAAGAAAACCATGGCCTTTAAGCTATTGTCCGATAAACCTGCATTGTTGTACAAGGTTTCACGTTTATTGCATATTTCTGATTTTATTTTTTTGGATTGATTTCATTGGAATCTCACGTAGGGAAGGTACTATCATGCCTGGTAAGGATATATTGATCCTCCATTGTTCAGGACTCTCTGATCATCCAGCAGGCTGGTAGCTCGTTTTACTGTAATTTAACGAATCAGAGTTGTCTGTCTGCAGCATTTTGTTTTAATGCTGTTCTGTAGTCCTATGCTTTGATCTAAAACTTCAATGCAATTGTTTTTTACTGGATGGTTAGTGTTGGATTTCTGCCAATCACTCTTACTGTGTTGAATATTTACTAGTTTGCGACGATGCTTTGTGAAAAGCCATTAATTAGTTTGGGGGGAAAAAAAAAAAGGAATTAAAGACCTTACAAGTAAGGNTCTGTAGTCCTATGCTTTGATCTAAAACTTCAATGCAATTGTTTTTTACTGGATGGTAAGTGTTGGATTTCTGCCAATCACTCTTACTGTGTTGAATATTTACTAGTTTGCGACGATGCTTCGTGAAAAGCCATTAATTAGTTTGGGGAAAAAAAAAAAAAGGAATTAAAGACCTTACAAGTAAGAAAAACCATTAGGTTGTGGAGTTTATTTCAAAACAATCATTCAATCTAGTTGTATATGTTGATGGGATATATTTGAAGAGAGTTACATATTCATTCAATAACTATAGGCTCCTTTAATAAAAAAATGTATGGTCAGAGTAAAATGATGGTAAAGTATAAATTAAGTACAAAAGAATTAAACATGAAACTTTTTCAGGAAAAAAGAAATTCTAGTAGGGAATGAATCTCGAAGTAGTTTGTCATAATAAAAATAATGCCTCAATATTAGTGGAAAAACGATGAGTAACTGCTAGAGGAGGTATTGACAACAGAGAGGGTGGTGGTGGTGGGATGGTGGCAATGATGTGTGTAGGGTAGTGGTAGTGCTTATAAAATGATAGTGGTAAGGATAAAAAAATGGTGACCAGATAGTTAAAGAAAATGTTAAAATTAAAAAAAAAAAAAATACTATTTCCTCATTTCATTTGTCAAATAGTTTGAATTTCATTTGTCATTTTGGGTCGGGTCTCCTCTTAATGTCCATTAATTAAATTTCTAATATCATTGGACTTGGTCTAATATTTTCCAGCTCAGTTAATTGAAATAAATTGCAACTAGGCCTAAGATTGCGCATAAAATTCTCAATTGAAGCCCCAAAAACATGTTCATCGGATGTGTATTCAACTCGAACCCATTATATTTTATTATACTATACAATAATTAAATTACGGATGGGAGGCCTTGAGAAAGTTTTTCTCCCTAATACTAAATTACTAGAGTTTTTAAATATTTAATTAGTTAACTCCAATTAAAACATTACATTTGTTCTTTGTAATCACTCTCACAATTTTTTTTAAAACTTTCAATCTTCTTTTTTAATTATTTAAAATATAAATAAAATATCATTTTAACACTAATATGAATTGTCCAATGATAAATAGTTCTGAAGGGTTTGATTATAAAATTATGATAAAAAAAGTTAATAAATTCTGTGTATTGCACGGGATATCCATTAAAATATATATATACATATATTTATCTATTCGAGGATGTCACAAAATAATATTAGTGATGAAGAAAGAGAAATAAAAAAGATAATGATCTATTCCACATTGTTGGACTTATTAAAATATACACAATAAGTATCATACATTGTCCCAATCAAACTATAACCTGCCAAGTGCACTACCGCTAGTCAATGAAAGGTATCAATCATTCCCATCAATGATTATATGAAGAAGCTGATAAGAATTACTTGTCCATTCATTGCTCTAGGGGGTTTTCAATTTTAATATATTAATTAATAAAATAAATATATGGACCTTCCATTTGGTGGAAGACTGGAAAGCCCACCAACATGCTTTTTGTCCTTGTCTTCTTGGCTTTGTGCTCATCAAGTGGCTGATGAAGAAGTCAAACTCCACCAGCTCCAATATTATAGAAATTAGGTTAATGGGAAAATTCTACGGTACCAAAAAAGTTTATTATCGGTTATTCAAACAATTTCAAACAATTTACTTTCGAGATATTTACTTTATCATTTGAGCCGTCCCTAACTATTGATATCGAGATCTTTTATTCAAACAATTTCCATGTTGCNACCTTCCATTTGGTGGAAGACTGGAAAGCCCACCAACATGCTTTTTGTCCTTGTCTTGGCTTTGTTCTCATCAATTGGCTGATGAAGAAGTCAAACTCCACCAGCTCCAATATTATAGAAATTAGGTTAATGGGAAAATTCTACGGCACCAAAAAAGTTTATTATCGGTTATTATTTTTTATATGTAAAATTATAATTTTGAAAAGAGAAATTAGGTCATGATCGATCACAGATACCCGTGATCGATCATGAAAATCTCAATCTCAATCTCAATCTCAATCCCAACCTGTTATAATTGATCATATCATTTAAAATTATCACTTACATTTTAAAAAATTTTATATGGTATTATACAAGTATAATTAAGAATCGTCCTAATCATATATTTCTTTAAGATCACAAACGCTATATAAATTTATTTGTATACAAATAAGACTATCGTTCCAATCGGCACACGTCTTTTGCAAAACTTAAAAGAACTTCCATCAAAATTACTCCCACCAGCTTTTAAATGTGCGTGCTTAATTGAAATCATCCCCATCAAGTTTCTTTACTTTAGGGAGGGTTGCGTTTCAAATTCTAGATTCATACCATCATTCATAAATTGTGTTCACCGAGCTTATCAAAATTTAGAATAATATTCTCGAGATATTTACTTGATCATTTGAGCCGTCCCTAACTATTGATATCGAGATCTTTTATTCAAACAATTTCCATGTTGCTATGCAAATGCAGTGTACTGTGAAAAATTTAATGGAAACTGATTGATGATAAGCTTAGTAGATTTTTTTTAGATGGGTGGTATTTGTTTCTTTATAGTCTTGTCGGCATAATAATAACAACAATAATCACATCTTCTATGCTGTACAATGGAATGTAACAAGAAACTTACCTCGGCCACTTTGTTTGAACTTTTGAGTCAAAGGTAAGATTAGTAATGCAGCCACCACAGTAAATAAGATGGCTTTGGTTCATCATACAAAGAACTTAGTACACATCATTGCCAAAGACACTAATGCGTTATTCGACGGGAGGATGGAAAGTAGGAAAGATGTAAAATAGAAATAATATATTTTCTATCTTTTAAGGGTAAAAAGTAGAAATTATATATTTTCCTTCCTTTGTGTTTGGTTGAATGGATGAAAAATAAAAATAATTTTTTTTTTTTGTGCTAACAATAGAGTCGAGTCGTGTCGTGTCAGATTCGTGTTAAGTAATTATGAATTCGTGTCGAATATTAGTCAAATCTAACTTAACTCATTTAACTAATTGTGTTGTGTCGAGTTGCGAGTTGACCTATTTATTTTAAAATTTTTATTATTATTATTATTTTTTATTTTTTTAAAATNCTAATTGTGTTGTGTCGAGTTGCGAGTTGACCTATTTATTTTAAAATTTTTATTATTTTTAATTTTTTTAAAATTTTATTAAAATATATATACATATTTTACCATTGTATTTTTATATGAAATTAATGTATACATAAGATATATAGACAAATAAGATACATCTTAACACAAATAATTAACTTTCTATCTACTTTCCTTCCGATTTTGGAGGGATTGATTTTTGTGAGTTAGAAGGAAAGTTAATTCATCCACTTTTTCATCTTTCCTTATCAAATAAGATGTTTTATTTATCCCTCCAATTTTTTATTTTCCCACTTTTTCATCGTACCAAACAGAACATAAAGCCTAAAGTCATCGAAGAGTAAAATCAAGAACAGCGTCTTATTTGCTAAGCCATTCTTTTTTGTTTATTTTGCACATTTTTTTTTCAACTTAATTTACAAATGAAGTAACAAGTCTTCAAACTTACTTATAATTATCTAATTAAATTTCTGGTCACCGGCGTAAGGATTAAAGATGATAACACCAAGGCACAAGAACTTGTCATGACAAAAATTAAAAATCAAAAAATCATTTTTATTATCTCTCGAACTTGGTTGTTGATTTAAAATTAAAAATTAGAGAGGAGGTATAAAGTGAAAATTTTAAAATTTTCAAAAATAAAAAAAAATGAGAGAAAAGTCCATTGGGGAACCGCGGGGGGGAGGGGTTGTTTTTAATTATACCCAAATTGGAATTACCCACCAAGTGGCGAAATTACTTGCACCACCCAAATGGCTGACCGCTGATATAGCCACGTCATCGAATCCAGAAACCCTGGCCCCACTCCCACCGAAAATCGAGAAACCCTAACCTGGCAATCATTTTCCTAAGTAGTCCCTCCCTTATCCAATCAAATCCACACAATTACTACATTTATGACACTATTGCCCTTATAGTCAAACACAGAGAGTCAAGATTCTCTTCTGTACAAGCATTGGAAGCGAGGATTCCTATATCTTCCCCTGTACCCAATTGCAGATGATAGTAGCTCCTTTTACGTACACATTNTTCCTAAGTAGTCCCTCCCTTATCCAATCAAATCCACACAATTACTACATTTATGACACTATTGCCCTTATAGTCAAACACAGAGAGTCAAGATTCTCTTCTGTACAAGCATTGGAAGCGAGGATTCCTATATCTTCCCCTGTACCCAATTGCAGACGATAGTAGCTCCTTTTACGTACACATTTTTTTTATTCATTGAATCTGCTGCTGGTGAATCATTGGAGGAAAAGAGCTAGAGATAGAGTATAAGAAAGGATCACACAAGGCTTCCGACGTACAAGAAACTCCTCCTCTCCCCTCTCCCCTCTCCGCTCTCCCCTCTCCCTCAAACGACTTTCTCTCTCTAAACGACTTTCTTGAGACCCAGCACTAGGGTTCGAATTTGATGAACATTCCGATTATAACGAATCGCTGCTAATCTATAGTTTTGCTTCAAAAAGGTATATGAATCTATAACTGAATATATTCTCTCTTTCAATTCGTTTTGCTTTGAATGTTCGGTTAATATTCCAAGTTTGAGAGAGAAGGCAAGTATCTGTGTTCATTGGATTTGAACATTCAAAGGTTAATCTATGTTTCTGTATGTTATCAAAACCAAGTTTACAAAGATGGAATCTTTGAATAGTTTGTAGCTTGGTTAGGTTGAAAAATGAAACTTCTACAGTTCGATTTTTGGTTCAGTAATCCAGTACTTTTTGGTGTAAATCATTTAGATCTTATTATTTACAAATATGATACATTAATTTGGGTTGAAATTAGATCTATTTCTGGCAAACATGTGTTGTTTATTTATTGAAGACCAGCTAAAAGTCTTGGGTCAAATTTGGGTTCTTTTGTATTGACCCAAATATAGGTTTTGTCTTAGCTGTCAATTTTTTTTCTTCATAATTAATATGTCGGTGCACCATTGTTTGCTGAGAGAAACTTAGGAGAAATAAAGATCCATTCTCAAGTTCTAAATACAATGTATTTGTCCCAGATTTGGGTTGTTTTCTCTTTATTTAGCTGCCAATATTAATTTTCTTCACAATGGATATCATGCAACTTGTTTGGTTTCTGAGAAGAAAATAAGGTTGAATTTTGGCTGTAGTGACTGGTTTTTGGTTTCCAGGACTGCAAAAAAAAAAAACATTTCATGTCAACTGTGTTGTTTGGAGGACTTGTAGGCCCAATTGAAAGGAGAATAGTGTGAAATACTATCAACTTGATTTTCCTCAGCAACCAAGCAGACCCTTTTTTTTTGCTACCCTCATATCTGTTGTGGGATTGGTTTTGTGATAAGATTACTTTTGTTGTTGTTGTTTGGATCCGTATTTTTTTAATTCTTCAGTCAGGGTGATTAATTTTCTTTTTTTAGTTGTTTTCAACAGGCAGAATCTAGCAATCGAGTCTTTTGTTTCAGCTCTAAAATCTTGGGCCACAAATACATTGTATTTGTCTGCATTTTCTGTTTTGAATCCTAAATCCAGAAATTCAGTTCTGTTGAGGGTGGTACCATTTTTGGGTGTTGTTAGAGATGGCTGTGGCTTTTACCAATCTGTCTTGGTGGTTGTGGAGTGGAAAGCATCAAGAGGCTAAAATGTCCAGTGGATCTTCTTTAAATACTTCACCTGATTCGGGCCTGTGGGAATTGGACAGCGTGAAATTTCCATTGGTTCATAATAGGAATATGACCTCCTCATCTAGACGGGTTAAGCGAAAATGGCATAGTCGGGAGGAGCGAAAAATTGACAGGGAATATGATGTTGTTTTGGTGCCATCAGATGGTGGATGTGTTTCGGGGTCTGAGTCCGATGATTCAGATTGGTCAATAGGATGGTTGGAGCCTCATGGCCCTGATTTCCAGAGTGATGATGATTTAGATGATAGTTTTGCTGTACTGGTTCCTTGCTATGGGCGTATTCGCGAGGATCTGGAAGACAATTTAAAGGACAAGTTTTTGGAGAAGGTTGGGAACATCCCTGACATATATGCTGCTGGTAAGAATCAAGTTCAACAAAATTTAGTCCCTTAATTTTACTTATTTATTCAATTTTCAGTTTCCTTTTTGCCATTTCTTTGCTGGTATCAACATTTTGAATCCTGCTGTATACCTATATGAGGATGAGTAAATTCCAGTTCAACTAATAGTTCTGCAGTTAGACATATGCAGCTAATCGAACCAGTAGGTAATCAGATGTAAGGGAGAATCTTAAATGCAGCTTGAAGTAGCACAAGATGCTTTTAGAGGATCAATGATTCTACTTGAGTGCTATAATGGAACTAAGATTTTCCCTTCTATTATATTAATGTTACCAAAAATGTATTGTTTCTCTCAATTGTAATTAAAGCATGTAAGATGGGAGAAGTTTCTCTATGCTGCAACCACAGGTTTCAGAAACTTCATGGTCCAACATAAAATTCCTCAGATAATCCCTTTTTTAGGAGATCTGGATATCTAGGGATATCTGAATGGTCTTGGTGTTGACTGATTCGTAGTCTTTTCTGGGTGTGTATCCCTGAAACACTCGAGATCTCAAACCTGTACAAGCTATGATCCCTGTACTCATCTATTGAGTTTTGAGCAGTTTGAATTGTTCCCTAAGCTGACAAAATGCTTTATGTGTATTTGAGTCCTAGAGTTATCACTGGCCTTGTTGAATTTTAAGATAGTTTGTTCTGCTCATTTTTAGTTTTAAAAGTATTTGGCTGCAAAACTCATAAAAGACTTGAAAGAAATGTGCTGATAGCCAAGCAAACGCGACATTCTTTTTTTTCTAGTTTTTTCTTATACCATCTTGGAGTCCTAGCTTATTTTCAGCCCATCTCCCACCTTTCTTGAGTTTCTCCCTTCGTTCTTCATGTCCGAGAGACTGAAGAAGAAACTTGTCGTGTCAAGTCTGGATAGCAGTATGCTTCATTAATCATTAATCTCTCTGCTTCCACTGTACATCCAATGCAATTTTTAGTGTAGTCCTATAGCTTTTGCTTGAGCACCTTTGTCATTTTTTCCGGATTTATTATGATCAGATGTAATCAATAACTTAATTTGGCTTGATGCTTCATGATGTTCAAAACCACTGTANCCACTGTACATCCAATGCAATTTTTAGTGTAGTCCTATAGCTTTTGCTTGAGCACCTGTGTCATTTTTTCCGGATTTATTATGATCAGATGTAATCAATAACTTAATTTGGCTTGATGCTTCATGATGTTCAAAACCACTGTAGCAAGAATGCTAGTTTGTTCAAAGTGTCCCTATTGCTTGATCTATGGTGAGAACCGAGTTAAGACACCTTCCTTTCTTCGGAAGGTGAATTGACTTACCTTCACTTTTGCATCAAACACAAGTCTAAAATTGATGGGTTGAAAAAGAAATGGAGTGGGAGAAGAGGGATTTTTTAAGAGGTACTCTTTCTCATTGTGTGGGTGGGAAAGGAGATTTTTGAGGTGGTAATAGCCCCACACAATAAAAAACACTAAGACAGATCCTCCAAAGACAGAAATGTCTGAGACATCAATCNATTGTGTGGGTGGGAAAGGAGATTTTTGAGGTGGTAATAGCCCCACACAATAAAAAAAGCTAAGACAGATCCTCCAAAGACAGAAATGTCTGAGACATCAATCCTCATAGAGATCACAAAGCTGTCTTCATGGGTACGGAGGATCTAACACAAATTATGGCATCTCAGAAAGCCATTGCTCTGTCTCACTCAGCTCTTGGCTCGCTATGGTGCCTACACATATCTATACAAAATTACAAAAAAAAACACTAAAACACAAGTACTTCCTTGTGCGTTTAACTAGTTCTAGAACAATAAAAAAGCTGTTTTTTGTTTGGTGTTATTTCTGTCCCCTTTACTTTAAAGTTANTCAGCTCTTGGCTCGCTATGGTGCCTACACATATCTATACAAAATTACAAAAAAAAAAACTAAAACACAAGTACTTCCTTGTGCGTTTAACTAGTTCTAGAACAATAAAAAAGATGTTTTTTGTTTGGTGTTATTTCTGTCCCCTTTACTTTAAAGTTACTTTATTTTATTGTATTTTTTATAATTTGATGAAAACTATATTATATTTTTCCCCTTTTATTTTCCCTTCTTTTTGTTGTTTTCCCTCTTTTCCTAGCTAAAACTGCATTTTATATTTGTCTAAAATATTTGGCTCTGCAACAATTAAAAATTCTTTTGGAACAAAAAGTAATACATTCTTTCCCAAAAGAAATCTGTGGTATCTTATTTACACTAATTTGCCTTCACTTGGAGATTATTTAATGCTTACCCTCAAACTCTTCTCTTCGTTTCACTACTCCTGATATGCTTTATTCTGCTTGTCAGATGTGGATTCTTATCAACTATCCAAATGTGTAACCCTCAAGAACAAGATAAAAAGACTAGTTTTCAATGCTTTATTTCCATATTTTTTAGGATTTTATCTGTTCCACAGTTAGTTAAGAAAAAAAGTTTGAAACATTTTAACGACAATCAAACATCAAGTCATCAGTGGAAGTGATTTACTAATACCTTATCTTTAGTGCCCTGCAAATTCTGAGCCTAAGAATTAGACTCATTTTTCTGTTCTTATCAGCATTACTATCTTTTATGCTTGGAGGATACATATTGTAAACTTGTAGAGTGTGGCCGGTACATAGGAATGGCACTGCATGTGATGGGATCATATGAAGGATATCCTTCATTCTTGAGGTATTATCGTCACTTAGCCATTACTGTAGAACATTTTGCCACGCCACGCCAATTGATTTGATTGCTTGTTATAGTTTTTTCATGGTTATTGATAATTTCCTAAAAGTTGATCCTGGTACAAATGTGTGAAGCTAATGATGAGACCATGGAAACTGGGAAATAGGCATGTCATTTGTCTATATTCACCCTCCTCCTCCTGCTGCTGCTGTTGTGAATGCATCTCTTGTAAATGTATAAATTTGATAGAATGAAGGTTGCAAATTGGCATTATGTTTTTCTTAGTTCTGAGAATGGTANCCTCCTGCTGCTGCTGTTGTGAATGCATCTCTTGTAAATGTATAAATTTGATAGAATAAAGTTGCAAATTGGCATTATGTTTTTCTTAGTTTTGAGAATGGTNAATGCATCTCTTGTAAATGTATAAATTTGATAGAATGAAGGTTGCAAATTGGCATTATGTTTTTCTTAGTTCTGAGAATGGTAATACTTTGTTAAGTTGTTTTCTTTGTTTTTAATTTAATGTGCAGAGAGCAAGAAGTATATGGAACAATGGCTCACTTCTCTACAAAACAGCTGACATCCAGGAGCGCCTAGAGTCGCTTATTTATCTTTGTCATTCTACTCGTGCTGCTTCTTAGTAGACGGGAAGAACTTGTTACTGTAACCAACTGGAAGAAAAAAATAAAAAAAAAAATAAANTCTTAGTAGACGGGAAGAACTTGTTACTGTAACCAACTGGAAGAAAAAAATAAAAAATAAAAATAAAAATAAAAAATGAAAAAGAAAAAGAAACCAAAGAGATTGTATAAAAGACAGAAGATGGAGAAATGAGCTGCATACTCACTTTGTGTTAAAGTTGCTAGTAGAAGAAGATTGGCTTATATTGGGGATTGAATTTACTAGTTTATAAGGAGAAACAGCTGAGGATTGAGGTGTGATAGTGCTCTTATGCTTTTTCTTATTTTTTTTTTTTTTGTGGAAAAATCAACAAAAAAAAAAGAAGAGGAGGAATAGGCTCTTAATTCTGGGAGATCATATGCTTACTTGTTTATTTGATAGTGTTGGCCAGGAAGGAGTGGATTCTGGTGGTCTCCAACAAGTAGTGTGTGAGTAGTTGTGTGTGTGTTTTGATATCNAATCAACCAAAAAAAAAAGAAGAGGAGGAATAGGCTCTTAATTCTGGGAGATCATATGCTTACTTGTTTATTTGATAGTGTTGGCCAGGAAGGAGTGGATGCTGGTGGTCTCCAACAAGTAGTGTGTGAGTAGTTGTGTGTGTGTTTTGATATGTTTGATGTAAATATGGCTGTACATATGATAAGTAGGCCCATGGTTATAACAGGTCTCTCTGTAAATAAATCTAATACCCGGAGTGGAAATAGGAAAAGGAAAAAAAAAAAGAAAAAAAGGGAAAATATTACTGTAGAAAACTGGACAGTATATTCTATTATTGTTGGTGTAAATAGTCCCTCTGCTGTTAAATAAGCTACACCNGAAATGCTTTTTGTACCAAATGTATTGATTTTATTTGGTGATATAATGGAACATAATCATTGACTTAGTAGTGGGTCTTAACTGATGATAGGTCTCAACTAATGACAAAAAATTATAAAATCAGCAACTAAGATTATTAAATAAGGTCTATGTGGTGTTGCCCGACTTGGTACTTGGAACTTTGAAGAAGAGTAACGCAGAAGACTAATCCTCCCAGATTTTCTCACTTCAAGGAAAAGCCATTAGACTTTACTCCCCGAANCAGATTTTCTCACTTCAAGGAAAAGCCATTAGACTTTACTCCCCGATTCATAAAAGATTATGAGAAAATAAGTTTTGCCTTGACATTATGCCCCCCCAAAAAAGGCAAACTCAAGCCATTGCCATGCAATTTTTTTAGGGAGAATTGAAAACCATTCAGATAATATAAATTATTGATAATTGGTTTAGACTCTCACCAACATATTTCTTCAGTGGTAAATCACTCTACATGTACTAACGAGAAACCCACATATATAAATAATGGGTATGGGATAAGATCCAAATCCGTAACATTTATACTAATCATAACTCGTGCCTAAAAGTACGATACAATGTAAAGTCTAAGTGTCCAAAAAATTGATATTAATATATCAAATAACAATTTTTCTTTATTTTCTTTATTTTTTTTAAAAAAAAATTTGACAAAATTAACTCAACATATGATCTCAAAAAAATATCAATACGTATACACTATCGTATATAAATAATGTTTGAAATTAAAATTGTATGCTAAAAATGAGTAATGTGATATAAATAAATAGAAAAAATATATAAAGATAAAATTCAAACTTCTAACTCTTTATTCTATAGATGTAAACATACTAAAATTACCCCCCCTTAGAATATCGTGAGAATTGTAGGTACATTAGACTATGATACCAAAATAATGAAAGAAGGGTGCAGAGCACAGAAGACTTGGATGCCTTATATTCTCATAAACCAACATGGCAGTGTCAGGAGTTGCCAATTGGACAAACAGTTTGTTTTTGGCTTCCTATATTTGTGCTTTTCAACAGATCCAAAATGCTTGGGCGAAGTCCATTTCCAGCCAATATCAACCATCTTCTCACAAGAATGGATCTTTGCTCATCAAAATCTTCTTCATTCCTTGGCCTTTTTTTGGTGTAATGGCTTCCAAGTGTTCTGCTATTTCTGAGAAAGAAGAGGCAAAATGTGTCAAGTCTTTGATACATAGAAAATACTAGAGAGAGAGAGAGAGAGAATGTTGCACAGAGCGGCAAGGAATGCATATTCATGGTGGTGGGCTAGCCATATCAGGACAAAGCAATCAAAATGGCTGGATCAAAGCCTCCGAGGTACCTATTCTGATCATTTAAATTGAATGTCATTCAATTGATTACAAGATGGTATTTCCATGTTCTGACATTACTTCTTTTCTCTGTTTTTTTTAAACATATTTTCTAGGAAAAATGTCAGAAAATATTTCTTTTTCCCTCCATTTTCTGTCATTTATTGGGTATAGGTTTTCTTCCATTTCAATAGCAATCACACAACTTTTGTCTTGAAATATATGTCCTGGCCATATTGAGGTGCCACAAGATTTTAAGTTGATAGACATTAACTTCAGCAAAAGGAAAATAACAAAAAGCTCGAATATTGTTGAGCAGAGTTAAAACAATCATGAAAAAAGGAAGAAATTTTCGTAATGTATTTGAACAACTAGAAAATCAGTTCATCGAATAGCATCACAGTATAGAGTTATTATCTCATAAATCATTAACAAATGTGATAATTCATGTTCATTGCAAAACCACAGACATGGAGGAGAAGGTGGAATACATACTCAAGATCATCAACGAGGATGGAGACTCCTTTGCAAAGAGGGCAGAAATGTATTACAAGAAGAGGCCAGAGTTAGTGAACTTTGTGGAAGATTCTTTTCGGGGATATAGAGCTTTAGCAGAGAGATATGATCATCTATCAAGAGAGCTGCAGAGCGCCAACAAGACAATAGCAACTGTTTACCCTGAAAGAGTTCAACTATCAATGGATGATGATGATGATGATCAAAATTTCCCAACAACATCCAATTCTTTCCTTGATGCCAACAAGCCATCCAAAGGTTTGCCGGTGGCTCCAAAGTTAAACATCCCGAAACTTCCCACTGTTCCAAAGAAAAATTCCAGGAGCCCATCCAGATTAATGTCAAAGAAGGGGCTGCTCAAAATAAATGCTACTGATGCCGCTGCAGCTACTGCAAGTTCAGGGCTGAGCAAAGCTGAGGCAGTCAAGGAACTTGACAAGCTTCAAAAGGATATTTTAGCACTTCAGACAGAAAATGAGTTTGTGAAGAGCTCATATGAAAGTCGGCTAGCAAAGTACTGGGAAATTGAAAATCAGGTTACTGAAATGCAAGCAAAAGTTAGCAGCTTACAAGATGAGTTTGGTATTGGCAAAGTTATCGAGGATGATGAAGCTCGAACCTTGATGGCATCCACAGCTCTAAAATCATGCCTAGATACTTTGGTTAGTTTACAAGAAAAACAGGAGCAATCAACTGAAGAGGCAAGATTAGAGTGCCGAAGAATTCAGGACGTCCAAGAACAGTTCAAGACACTAAAAGAACAACTAATCAGCAACAAGACGCATGGACAAGACATCTCTCAAGAATACGTATCAGGTAGTGCAAGTCAGGAATTGAAGAACTTAGAACAACAAGTGGACAGTATAGAACAAGAGAGGCATGATTTGAAAATGTTGCGCTCAGAGATTAAAAAGCAATTGCAAGTAAATGCAGATAAATCTCCTACCATGTCCGAACTGGCAGAAAAAATCGATGAACTCATTGATAAGGTCATTCTTTTGGAAATCGCAGTATTTTCTCAGAATGCTCTGGTCAAGAGATTAAGGTCAGAAACAAGTGAGCTTCAGGCACACGTTCAGAGGCTAGGAGCTGATAAGGAGACTCAGATAGAGGATTCAGACAGCATGATCAACAAGATGAGAGAGTTGGAAGAAGAATTGAACAAGGTTCAAAGCCTCAACCAGAGCATCAAATACCAAAACAAGAACCTCCAAATTCATTTCACTGAAGCCAGTTTAAATGTTGATCATCTCTCTGAGGAATTGACAAGTGTGAAGCCAGATGAGAATCCAGACAAAGTTGGAGAAATGCCCAAACCTGTGCAAACTGAAGAGGAGAAAAAAGACGATACTGTGAAGCAAAGAACATCCACCAAATATGAGGAGCAGGAATACTTCGTACATTCCAACTCTAGCAACCACATCGTAGATCTTTCACAAGTAGGTCAAGTGAGAGATGTTCCAGATGCAAATTCTAAAGGATTCAATAGACAGGACATGAATATGGCTCCTGGTCATAATTCAGTGATCTTAAAAGATGTGAGGGAGGATGGGGAAGTGAAGAAAGATGACGTTGCAGATCAAGACTCTTCTATCAAAGCTGAAGAAACAGATTATGGGGAGTCCTACCAAAGCAATGAACTTTGGCTAAAAGGCCAAGCTAGAGCTGCTCCAGATGCCAAGCCCCAAAACAAAATGAAACGAAGTGATGATATGATGATTGCCGTTGACAATTCAGTGATCTTAAAACTGGGAGAGGAAGTGGGGGAAGATAACGTTCAAGAGCACAGTATTTCTGTCAAAACTGGAAAACAAAACTTCTCTCAGATCAACCCAAGGACACACTCTGATACTATGTCAAGAGTGATGATTTTTAAGAATGATATGACAATGGAAGGGGAAAAGAATGTCAGCTTCCCAATTTGCAGTGCTGTGAAAGCAGACGATTATCTTTCAGGAAATGTTCAAGAGAAAGCTGTTTCAGGTACCACTCCACAAAAGGGCATTCAGTTTGGTAATATAACAGCGATCACAAGACATATGGAAACAGAAGAGGAACGAAAAATAGATGGCTTTCCAGATAAAAATATTTCTGTCAAAGCAAAAGAAGATGAAAACTATGCTCAATCCAACCCAATTATCAATCTTGATGACATATCATGGGAAATTCAAGAGCCCAAGGCACAAGAGAAAGATGAGAAGCAAGATTTGTTTGAGACAGTACACAGTGATCTCAATATAGGGCCACAGGAACTTGCTGGAGAGGAGGATGATCAGCCAAATTGGAGACTGCTGTTTTTGAATGGGTTAGAAGACAGAGAGAAGATTATACTGGAAGAATACACCTCAGTTCTTAGGAATTACAAGGAAGTAAAGAAGAAGCTCAGTGAAGCAGAGAAGAAAAAGCGGGCCAGTCTTTTTCAATCGGTGATACAGATAAAAGTTCTGAGGAATGCTAATGCTGTGAAGGATGCAGAGATTCAATCTCTAAATGAAAAACTAATCTTGTTTAAATCAAAGCTAGAAGAAACTCCTGATGTTGATGAAGGCGTAACCACAACTGGCTTTCATGTTTCTGATATTTCCTCACCAAGTTCAGATCAAAAGGCAGTTTGTGACTTGTTAGAAGAGCATGTTAAATCCTCAGACAGGACAGAAGAAACAACTGTACGAGAAGATGAGAAAATCTCCCACATTGAAGAGCCAGAAGGTAATATCAATTTAGCATCTGTTAGTGTACCTCATGCTGTTTCCATTATTGAGGAAAAAATTCGCACGGACATTGATGACCTGCTAGAGGAAAACATAGAGTTCTGGCTGAGATTTAGCACCTCGTTCCATCAAATACAAAAATTTCAAACTTCAGTCCAGGATTTACAAGAAGAGCTAGTGAAACTGAAGGAACACAAGAAGCAAGATGGAATTACTAAACACCAGTCAGATGTCCGCCCAATATACAGGCACCTAAGAGAGATACAGACTGAATTAACATTGTGGTTGGAACATAATTCAGTATTAAAAGATGATTTGCATAACAGATTATCATCTCTGTCCACTATTCAAGAAGAGATATCAAGCTTCTCAAGGGCCGGCTCTAAAGCGGAAGATACAGAGCTCAGTGACTACCAGGCAGCAAAGTTTCAAGGCGAGGTTCTGAACATGAAACAGGAGAACAACAAAATTGCAGATGAATTACTAGTGGGCCTTGAGCGTGTGAAAGTATTCCAAGTTGAAATTAAGAGGACTTTAGCACAGCTGGATGAAGAACTTGAAATTTCCACGAAGAACAATCAAACAAAGAACTCTTCAAGCCGGTCAAGAATTCCCTTGAGGTCTTTCCTGTTTGGGGTTAAGCTAAAAAGGCAGAAGCCATCAATCTTTGCATGCATAAGTCCAGCATTGCAGAAACAGTACAGTGATCTAACATCATTACCAATATAGATTGTCATTAGTTCCCTCTTAGTAAAAAATAGCAACTGCAAATTTTCCTGGTGGATGCAAATTCTCCATAAAAATCCACACCACTTGTTCCATCCAGCAAATATATGTTTAATTGCCTTTGGCGCGCATCTTCACATGTCACTTGCTCCAAATTGTTTCATTTCAATAACAGTTAGGCTCCATAGAAAGGTGATACTCCATCACAACTTCAAAGCTGCAAAAAAAATACCAGTAAACAACCCAACAATATATATGTAAATTATAACATAGGACAATACATATGAAACCTTTTCAAATCACATGTTCCATGAAGAAAAGAAGTGAGATGGATTTCAACGCATTAGGTGGGTAAGTTAGAGTACCTATAGCTGATCTGGCCATTTCTAAGCCACAGAGATAATCTTTTCAAATAGCTTATGAGGGTTTTTGTGTACAATCACCCTTCACGTTTTGGATGGGGCAGGAAACATGTGGGTTGATGCCAACTAAACTTTTCATCCAAAAGACTGGCCCATTCAAACCTCTTTCCGCAATTACTAAAATAACATCCCTAGTGAGCGACTCTCGATCTTTGTCAAAGGAGAAGAGATTACATTACATACAAAGAAATACCACAAGATTTGATTTTCTATTCAAAGAAAAAGGCTTAATTTTCACAGAATTCTAATCACTAAGANGTGACTCTCGATCTTTATCAAAGGAGAAGAGATTACATTACATGCAAAGAAATACCACAAGATTTGATTTTCTATTCAAAGAAAAAGGCTTAATTTTCACNGCGACTCTCGATCTTTGTCAAAGGAGAAGAGATTACATTACATACAAAGAAATACCACAAGATTTGATTTTCTATTCAAAGAAAAAGGCTTAATTTTCACAGAATTCTAATCACTAAGATAGTGGAAAACATATTCTGCAAAACAAGAAATCCAAAAAGAGAAAGAAAATAGAAAACAAATCAAACCATCCAAAACCGTTTAGGTATGCATTTTCGTACCTATTATTCCCGTCTTAGTTCCAGCTGTTGCATTGCCTGGCAATTTCACTTATGCATAACTCCCATCCACAGCCAAGCCCGTTAAATACTCTCGCTGCCCATTTACTTTGATCTCCACAGATTCCTGTTTCTAAATATTGGTTTTTGCCATCGTCCTTCAGTGACGAAATCATCAGACTATCATCCTTTATGTTCCTACACTCAGCAGTGCCCTGATTGCCAATAATTATGAGTTGATCATTCCCAGCTGTCTCTGCACATGATAAACATAGAATCCACAGCAAAATATTTTTGACTTTTTAAAATTGCTTCTGAGCTTGGTAAAGTAGTTTGATTTTCTTGAACTTGTTTTTTTAGATCATCATTCAAAACAGAAGCTTTGATCCTCTTGAATCCACTTTTTCATTGCATTATCTAAAACAGAAGATTGATCTTTTCGAACTTGCAAATCTGTTAGATTGCCTGAAAAAGCAGCTTGATTTCCCTGGACTTTCTCCCTTAGAGCATTGTCTGAAAAGGCAACTTGATCTTCTTAGACTAGTTGTGTTAGTGCTGGTGCATAGCCTGCAACAGCAGCTTGATACTCTGTTGGTTCATTACTGGAATCAGACAGTGTCTTCCACAGTTTTGGCCCTGAGTTCAATGGTTAAAATGGAGGTAGCAACATTAGTCGCTTCAGATGATGCGTTTGATTCTGGGGCAACACTGGTAGTAAGGAGAACAGTTAGACCTGCAGGCTTCACAGAGTGATCCTGCGCTTGCTGCATTCCAGCAGGCCATGAGGCATTTCGTGGGACAGCAGAAGAGGAGGTATGTGTAGCTGTCAGACCGGTACGAATGTGGTGCACATTAGGATAAGGACCCAGGTGAGGACAAGGCAATGAGTTTATGTAGCCTGCCGCAGACGAATTTATCAAAGAATCTCAGCATTCAATGGGGTAGCAACACGAACCCCAGCCGCAACTGCAGTAGCTTTTGTTACCAAGAAATATGGGCTGAGATTAGTATTTTTTTAGGTCACTCCAACTTTGGACAATGGTTCTGATGTTCCTCATCAATGTGCGACAGATGAAGCTTCAGCAGCAGTAGGAAGTGCAGAGTACTAGGTGTGTTGTTTGAATCAGTCCCAGCTGTTTCAAAACAATCAAGTTTGCACAGAACAGTACCTAACAGAAACATAAATTTGGGGGGGGGGGGGGGGGGCGGGTGGACANAGGAACAGAGTTATAGAGTGGGGGGGAGCAAAACCTGGTATTGTTGGTGGTGATGATGGCTGGCGGTGGCTGGCAACGGCGGTGGCGGTGGCTGGGAACGGCGGGGGGGGGGGGGGGGGGGGGGGGGGCTCTTTTGCAACCTTACATTTGAAGCTATAATGTAATTAGAGAAAAGGTTTCAATACCCCCTTAATATCCCACATTGAAGACGTGAAACATTAACCATGGTAACAATTGAATCTTTGCCAAGTCATGCATGAATAACTTCACGAATTGAAGTGATCAACAGGGAGAAAAACACAATCATCAATTGCAGTGATTAACAGAAATATTAAGAAAGAGGCATCAAGAAGAAGATCAGGAAGAGGATAAACAAAGATACTTAAGAACTCGATCTTGAATTCTTATTGACCGTGTTCATCAGCGTGTATATTTTATACACGAAATGTACAGTGTGGTTTAACGTTATTTAGCTTGGATTTTCCTTGGGCCTCCCTCACATGGTTTCCATTGGAGTGTTGTCTTTGACTGCACTTCAAGACACCTTTGGAAGAGAATGGAAATCCCAGTTGTGGTCTTCGTCACCGATGCATTCCAATCGATCTTCACATCCAAAACCTGAGCCAGTTCCTGAAGCAATGGCAGCAATGTCGCAGCCGTATACCTTCTATATCATTAACACAACAGAGAGCTCAATCAATAGATGCATCTATATACTTCAAATATATATATATATATATAGATGTTGAAAGTGAGAACAAAAACGCAGAGAGACCTTTGTGAGAGAGTGGTACATGTCTTCTTCACCGATTGATTCCTTTTTGTGATTCTTTGTCATCTCAACCACTGTTTCTTTTCTGCTGAAATTGCATGTTCTGACGAGAAATTGAACAAGAAAGGGCTCTTCAGTAAGAACTATTTCCTAAAAATTCACAGTAAGACCCTAGATTGAAAAAATGGCTAGAGGAGACGAAGACCAAGACGACGTCGCATACAAGGAGTAAATAAAATAGAGTCAGCTGTCTGTTATGTTTGTTTTGATCGTGCAAGTCTTTGAAAGGGGTAAATTGTTGAAATTAAAAACATAGGGGAGCTAATTGCAACATCAGTCAAAGTTGGAGGGGATAATTTGTCATTAACCCTACAAAAAATAAAAGACGAATTTCAATTTGTACCTCAAAAGATTTCAAATTTCACATCTTATACTCTTAAATATTAAAATTTTCATAATACACCCTCAATGTATCAAATTGTTACCATGTATCCCTTTTATTAAGTTTCCGTTAATTTTTTTGTTAGTGTAAATAGGTTGACTCTTGACGGAAAAAATAACGAAAGCTAACAGAAAAGTCACATTATAACACTTTTGATATAATGAGAGTGCAATGTAAAAAATTTAATCTTTGAAACTATAAAATAAAAAACTTAAATTTTTTTAGGATACAAAGAGCAAAAAGTCCAAAAACAATCCATAGCAAAAATGAGATATTATTTGATTTTCTAGTATTTGAATGAATCTTTGGTTTATAGGGCATAGAGCTGAGGGTAAGTTTAGTTATAAGAGTAAGGTTTAGGATTTTAGNAAACCATTTCCATAGCAAAAATGAGATATTATTTGATTTTCTAGTATTTGAATGAATCTTTGGTTTATAGGGCATAGAGCTGAGGGTAAGTTTAGTTATAAGAGTAAGGTTTAGGATTTTAGACTTTCAATTCACAGATTATTCGCATCACCTTGAACATGATTAATAAATAAGTCAAGTAAATATTAGACCATCTAACATGATTACTTAAACATATAAATCGATGATTGACTAACTTGTACATATTCAATTCAAACATCAAGCAATTTTATCCCTCTATGGACTATATAGATTCCAACAGTATGTACCTTGGCTGGGTTGGTGCAAGTGATCTTACAAATTGGAATCACAACCATTTTGCCACCATCACCATCTAACCTCTTTCCTTATTTTTTTTCCATCTTTACCCTTTTTTATGGGCATTACAGGCAAATAAGTGGGTCAATCCCCTTCTTTTTTTTTTTTTTCTCTATTTTTCCGTGTTGAACTGTACAAAAGAACGCACTATTGCTCCATTATGACATGATAAAGATATTACGGATTTAAATCATGAAAAAAAAATAGAATTGGGGAATGAAATTTTGTGCATTGGACCGTCTTTCTTCCGTACATAAGGAGAACTGATACAATGCAAATGGTGTGCTATCCATCTGTATATTACACCATGAGCTTTATTCAATTATTCTCACAAAACCATTGAAAATAGAATCTACAAAACATGAATACATCGGAACTAATTACTATGATGTTTCCTGTGTCCATTTTGGAAAGAAAAAAAAAATGAGAGCCTAAAAATAAGTTATTTGCTCGTACATACATCTGGACATAGATGTTGCAAGGAACTCTTTAACAAGTTTGAGGTGGGGGGAAAAAAAAAAAAGCAATCCACATGCCAAAAATGCCCCAAATAACCTTGGAGAGCGAAGTTCGAAATTGATCACCAGACATCCCTAAGATACCGTCCATCCATTTGAAGTTTCTTCACAATGGCCTCCGCCTTTGACGAGTCCACATTTTCCTGAAACCAATTCAAGATAAATATTAAAACCAATGTGGTGAAATCAAGAAAACTACAACTTGTCAGCTCTTGGATACAGACTTCAGCTAATCTGTCCAAGAAATATCTATAATGTCTATCTAATTGTAATTTTTATGTTTACCATAGGTTTGAACCAACATGATTTGTGATTCAGCACTTGATCTAAATTATGCCAATCTGCAAGCTTAGATTGCATATGCCTACCCACCTACGTGTATGGATTAGGACACTTAGTGTCAAGCCAAAAAAATTGGCAATGTATACAAAGGTGTGCCCTGTCTCAGAACAGAAGCAGGAACAGGGACAAACTAATTGGACTGAAGAAGAAAACAAGATGCTGGACTTGCAGAGGAATCTCCAGAATCCCAAAGGTCACAGACAAACAACCGACCTTCAAAAAATGAATAAACGTTGGAGACCTAAAGGCTGGAAGAATCAAGAGGATGTGGCTAATTGAGTATAATTGACGAAGAGGAGGAAGGCATCTTTGTTCCAGCCTGATATAGGCATGAGGAGTAATTTATTCCAAGTCATTAACAATGCATGGCTATGAATAGTATTGGGCTCTATGGCTCCTCAATATTAGCTCGTTTGAAGCTTCTTTTCTGCATAACACTTCAGCAGTTGTGCTCGTAATAAAGAAGGCGGCCAAGAGAGAGAACAGTACTTCATACCTGCTCTTGGACAATGGTATGCAACGTGCGATGCACGTCTCTGGCCATACCCTTGGCATCACCACATACATAAAGATATCCCTCGGTGGCAATTAAACTCCAGAACTGGGCTGCCTGCACATGGGAAAAAGATGAACTAACTATAAGCATAGGAATTTATCTCCTGAACTGCAAGCTATGCTTGCTGCTCTCTACTTACTTTTTCCATCATCTTATATTGAACATAATCCTTTTGTGGACCCTCCCTTGAGAATGCAACAATCATCTCCGATATCACGCTTTGTTCCACAAAATCGTTGAGCTCGTTTTCATAAATGAAATCCTACAAACAAAGATCGAGATAAAAACATTTTCGCAGAGGATATTCAAAAGGCCATTTCCCCAAGAGTAAACGATAGCCCTAATCTTTACCATTTGGCGGTTTCTACATCCAAAGAACAGCAGAGCAGGACCAAGCTGAACACCATTCTCTTTTAGGGCCAATCTTTCCTGGAAAATAACTCTATCGTTTTAGATTTCTTTCATGTAAAACCAATAATAAAGCACACAGATTATGAAGTCAATCCAAACCTGTAGGAATCCTCTGAAAGGTGCCAGGCCAGTACCAGGTCCCACCATGATGATTGGAATGGAAGGATCAGCTGGTAGTTTGAAACTAGATGACCTAATAAAAATAGGGGCTATGCTACAGTCCTGGCTCTTCTCTAGAGGCACTGCATTCTGAATGATGCAGCTGAATGATGTTACATAACAATAAAGACGAAGAAATGTCTTAAAGAGAGAGTGAAAATGCCACACATTGCATCAACCAGTACAGTTATATCATCAAATAACAACAGAAAAACAGAAATGTGCATGTTCAAAAAGTGAAGGCTTGTTTCATACCTTCATCCAGGTTGAACACACCCCTTTATGAATTCGGCCTGTAGGACTTGGGCCATAAACTAATGCACAGGTCACATGAACTCTATCGGGAGCATATCTGCACCAAGTGAAGCAAGCAACAAATCAAATTTCTGAGATCTCTACATGCCAGTTAACAAATCTTCTAGAAAGTTATATTTTTGCTCCCAGTCCCAGATAGATACCTTTTAATCATGCATGTGATATAACTACTCAAAAAACTCACCTAGGGGAGGATGAGATAGAATAGTAGCGTGGCTGTAAGCGAGGGGCTACAGCTGCAAAAAATACACCAAGGGGAGGTTTTGCAGACGGAAACTCTGCCATTACCTCAAGAAGGCTTCTTTGACTTCCAACAACCCATTGCGAATATTCATCCTGCAGACGAAGACAGCAAAATAAACTTAGGGAGATATATGAAACAAAGGTGTTTGTGTTGAATAGAGAAAAAGTAAAACTAGAACAGTTGCTAGCTACTGCCAATTACGTGAAGCCATGTACCGTATAGGAAGGGGGAGTTATTATGGAAAGAGGGAAAGAAAAGCATAATACAAGCTTGTTTACCTTCCCCTGAGATGATGACAAGAACTTAAGCCTCTCTGCTTCACTAGGTTCAGTTGCATGAGCAGCCAAAGCAACTAAAGCAGCCTGCAAAAGTGAATATTTGGAACAATTAATAATTATTGAAAATTACCAAACTTGTCCAGAAAATTAGTGAAGTCAAAATAAATCACCTTTCGAGGAGGATTCAATAGATCTGCATAACATGCTAGTGCCGTGCGAAGGGTGCAAGGACCAGGAAAAGGAGGTGGCAATGATCCTCCCAGGGATGTGCCATCATCTTTGTCAGTGTGAATAGAAAAGAGCAAATCTGAAGGTTGACCCAACAACTTTACAGCTTCTTCAACAACATCATCACAATTCTCAGAATAGACACCCACGTGGTCGCCAGTTTCATATCTGAAAAGAAGGGGATACGGGGATTCAATGTCGATCTTAATCATATTTTAGAGCACCCATTTTAGTTTTGTTGTTTTCCCGAGTGTGGGGGTGGGGGGTAAGGAGTACGGAAGTAGTGCATCAATAAAATGCCAGGACATGTAATTATATATGAAGGTTTTAGTTCTAGTCAATAAATTTGATGGTTTCAGCATAGCCAAGAATTAAAGAATTATTCACTAACCACAGAACAACGAATCGGTGCAATTTGATAACAATATCTGTCAAAAGGAATTATCCCCATGCACATGTTAGATCCCTCAGAATGCAATATGGGACTTTGAACTCAAGTCATGGTGAAATATGAAGACAGTTCTGTCTGATATATGCCAAGAGCAGAAGCAAGTACTGATTGCCTCGCATTTCCACTGATCACTACACATTTGCCAACGTCGGGATCAAGCTGGTCCATAACTTACTTAACATTAAAAAAAGTTCCAATTCCATCAACCATAAAATAAGACTGCCACATCCAACAATATGTACTGAACATTCCACCCAGCAGCCTCATCAAGCTGCCCTTGGTTACTAATAATGACTATATATTTAAAAGTTCCAACTACACCACATCACCAACAATAAAATAAAACTAATGTCCCCTTTCCAGGATTAATAGGCTATCGATTTTTCAACTCACAGATGAAAAAAGCAGTGAAACTATACCAACTCTTACTTGACATTCTTTCCTTCCTTTTTCTTTTCGGAGTTCTTACTGTCCATTTCAGCATACAGATGGAAGTACCTCACTTAGGCTATAGATATATCTCATTAAGTAGCATTATTAGGCCAACTGAGATGCATTTGAAAATCCTGGTAAGAAGTGTCATTCAATATCCTGGTGACAAGAAATTATTATGCAGTCCATCTCCAATTATTTGAATTGAATGTAATCAGCGCTACCTAACATCCAAATCAAAGTTGAATTAAAATTTTATGTAGGCAGCACACAAACTGGTAGACAATTAATCACTATAGCTTGGTTGGATTAAGAAAATCCCTATACAGAATAAAATTGATTTGCCAAAAATCCCTCCCGACAGCTTCTCCAAAATATTATTTTTCTATTATCTGCAGAGCAGTCACAAAATGAATCTGACACTTAATTTTTTTTTTTTTTTGGACAGAGAATCTGACTCTTAATTTACACCTATCTGTCAACATGGAAAACAAATGGATCTGAATTTAACCCGAAAGAAATAGAAAGAAATGAACTTACATTATGGCAGTGCCTGATATATCAAACTCCAGATGTATGCAAGAGCGATCAGACTCAGGCTTGTGAAGCTCTCTTTGAACAGCAACATTAACTCTTGAGTTGAGACAAGAAAAATGGCAATCCTTTCATTAAAAAGGTTGAAAAGATAACACAGAATACACATTATCAGCTAAACAAAATACCTGCATGGATGGTGGATATCGTACGAAACATTTCCATTAGCCATATTTAAGTACTTCTCCTCAGAAGTTGTAGTGTCAGGATCATGAATCACTATCCGATATTCAAGGATTGCAGCCGTATATGGGGTAGACACAGTTTTTATGTCATCCTCATTTCGTAGTAATTGATCTAACTCAGGCCACACTAATTCTCGCCTAAAAAACAAACCTCTACATCATCATAACATGCCAGAAAAGATTGTTGTACATTCTATAGAAGCTTTTATCATGATGGAGTTGTATTAGCTGATAGTTCCAACGTCAGAATGAATTGAAGTATAAAACAATAACAGAGCATACCATGCAGTAAAATCATCCTCAATGCACTGATCATCATCTCCTAAACCAAGTGGAATGAGACGCTTTGCACCTAACACATCAAAAAGATGAATACTTTTAGTGCAAAGTCATAAAAACTTGGACAAAATCAATAGCTAATCTATTGCTCAAATGCAAAACTTAATAAGCTAACAAATAAATATAATAGTTAATCATCTCTTATAATTCCCCATTTTTTTAACCAATAATTGCAATGTGCATAAACACGCAATCAAA
This sequence comes from Ilex paraguariensis, assembly GCA_963454935.2. Taxonomy (NCBI): domain Eukaryota; kingdom Viridiplantae; phylum Streptophyta; class Magnoliopsida; order Aquifoliales; family Aquifoliaceae; genus Ilex; species Ilex paraguariensis. The sequence continues at coordinate 1,153,730 of CAUOFW020009613.1, read as the reverse complement.
ACACTGCATCCAGCAGCACTTCCACCCCACTTCAAACTGAATCCATATGTAATGACTTAGAAGGACAAAAGAACACAGACCACACAGAATTGCAATTGCCTTGCCAACGTGAAATAGGCTTTTCCCAAGGCGTCGATTAACCAAGATCTGAAAGGCCTGAAAACAGTTACAGCAGCATTTGGCAGATTTGCTATACCACAATCGGGAGGAATCCAACTATGCAAATACCCATCTCCCAAATCCTTCACGTTATCATATCACCACAATGAAGGACAAAAACAAATGGAAAGAGCTAACATGTAGCACTAATGACAGCGTAGCATTCTAAATCTATACTACTTATAAATGTCAGTATCTGCAAAAAAAAATTAATTTTCTATTTTACCCCTAAATATTATAATAAAATCAATTATACCTACCTATATACTTTCATTTCATTTTTTTTTTTTACTCCTATTTGGTTTTCAACTTTTTTTGGAGTCTTTTACAAGGACTTCTAAATTATTTTGAACTTATTTTTAGTAATACAGTTACATACAATCTTTTATATCTATACGAAAAAGTAACATGTATAGGACTTGATTGAACTTTACAGTCAAATATGATATATTTTATTTTTTAGTATGCAATAATATAATAATATTATAAGTGATCTAATAAATTTATTTAACAAACTAAAAATTAATAATTCTATAATATAATTAGATGTGTAAATGCCTAAAAGAATCATAGAGGTACCTCAATAAATGATAGGTTAGAAACTTAAAAAACTTATAGAATAAAGTAATAAATAAATTTAACAATAATTAAAATATGAATTAATTATTCAACACCTAATTTATTATTTAATTTAATTACAAATATAATTCATGGTTTTTATAAAAAAAAATATTATTTAAATCTATTTACGTGCTATGTCCGTCTGGCATTATTAGTGACAAATAAAGGTATGCTAGTGACAAATAAAGGTAATCAAACCGCACACACCAACTTAGTGTACATCAAACAATAACCAACATATACTAAATTTAAGACGATAATTGTACAGCAGTAAATTAATTTGTTTGGGGGAAGCAGGGAATTTTATGTTTCTCCGCTGCTACCAAAAATTGAAATTGTACTTAAAGTCAGCTTATTTTCTGCAAATAAGTCTAGCCAAAACTGGGTAACTATTGATGGTACTTTTCACTCGATTACACTTACGGGTTAATGACTGACACAGATTTTGGAGGTGTAACCTGAGATATACATATACCAACAATGAAGAAGGATGATAGTTACCCCAAAAAGAGAAATAGATTATTCAACAATTACAAAATGGTGTAGGTAGGAGATCAGAGACATCAGAATCAGCTATTGGTCTAAAAATTGAAAGGTTCAAGCACTCTTTAATACTATGCTGCCTTAGTATTAAGGAGTGCTAAGGGACTGGAAAACTAAGTCATTCAATTTAGTATTTGTGATGCATTGAGAATTAAAAAATAAAATACATGCAAAATACCTTGTTCGCTTAGTTGCTCATCTATTACCGTCCCAATCTGTTTCGAAAGGGTTTTCATCAGATAACATGTTTAATTGGACAATGAAATTGAAGTAGAAGAATATTTTGCATCACCTTATTGAAATGTTCATATTGACGATTGCCCAGACCAAAAACACCATATGTAAGATGCTGAAGCCAGGGCACCCTTTCTTTCCCCTGAAGAATAATCCCAAAACATCATTATCAAGAAGTCCCAACAATAAAACAAAGATTAGCATTATTACAACTAGATCAACCATATAAGCTATCTACCTCCGTTAACCACTTGTAAAATCTAGCAGCATTGTCGGTTGGCTCTCCATCCCCATAACTATAACATGAGGCTCAAATATTCAGGCCCATGTCATACAATTATTGCATCCAAAACCCAAACATATGCCAAAATATCATATACTGGCAATACAATAATAACAAGTAGTAAACTTACGTCGCCACCATGAAAAATGCCAAAGTCTCTTTCTTGAGTTTTTCCTCATATTGATCATCGTCGGCAGCATAATCATCCTAGAAGAAACCAAAAACAAAATAAACATCAGATGGTCTATTCTAGTGAGATTAACTTCATAGCAAAGCCACAAAAGAATTCAATTCAACATACCAAATCAACAACTTTGACGATTGCTTTCTCATACCTTGCTTTGATCTCTTCGGCTAAAGCCTATCATAAGAGGATAAGGAAGAATGGCGTCTAGCATGTTAGAGTTGACTTGGTCAAGCATTAGTATATTTTGTTTTGCATATATTCTATTAAAAAATGAACTTGTCATGAGAACCAATATGAACATGCATACTCATTGGCAAAACTAAAAAAGTTGTCAATATGATAGTACACATATCGATGTGCTAAATCTTTGCAATTATTTGATTGGTTGTGCATTGTGGCTCCCAAAGAATCTGGAAATTAGGAAACCTGGAAATGCAGAAGTTAACCTCTGTCCCACACAGCAAGCAGACTTTATGGATAAAAACGTTGGAGCCATACCTCAGAGTTTAGGATTTACCATACCCACTCCCTACTTTCAATACGAATTTTAATCTATGTATTTTTGCAGTAAATGAACTTCAAGCTTGTGTGATGAAGAAGTAACAAGCCGGACTTGGCTCATTTTATTAACTTGCTTTAAACTCACAGCAGACAGAATTTCATTAGGCAATTATGCTGCGGTTTAATTCTCAGTCAATATTCGGTACAACTTTCCATAGTTTGAAGAACAAACTAACTGGGGAAGGAAAAGAGATTCTGCCAAAAAGTAGTGTGGTCCTTAGAAACTGTCGAATCTTGCACTACGTAGCCGTTTGTATGTGTCTGAGTGAGTATGTAGGTGTCTCGAGAGAGAACGAGAACATAAAAAATACTCTGGTCCTGATCTCTAGTCCAGATTCTAAAATTCCACATTCATCTTGCAAATTAGAAACAAAACTATCGCCCCCCCATTCCTGACATTCAAACCCCCAAAATTTAGCATTCTCACAAGAGCTTTACCATGCAAAAAAATCCAAAAATCAACCCAACTTCAATTAACAATCACAAGATTTCAAAAAAGATTTTTTACCTTAGAGAATCCCTCGGCAGTGCCAGTCTGAGTACCATAAAACACAGTCAACTTCGTCTTCCCATCGACCTCAAACTCCGCTTCCTCAGGCTCCACCAATACAGGCTTCGGCACCACCACAGGTTTTGATTCTTTACTCCGATCAGCCGATCTTTTCCATAACAATACCAATAATCCAACAACCAAAGCAAACGACGTCGTCACGATCACGACCACCTGATCAGTCACCGCTTCTCCAAACGACACTCCCAATATCGATTCAATCGATCTCACCAAATCCATATCCAAACTCATCTTCCTCCGTACCGATCCAAATTCCAATTCGAAACTCCCAATCTTTCTCTCTCTCTCTCTCTCAATCACTCAAAAATATCACAATTCTACCATTCTCTCTCCACATATACGTCTCTAAGTTTGTACTTCTTCCCCGAAACTTGATCCAAAATCAATAAATTAAATGCCGAAGAAGCTTTCTACCTAGAATTCTCCTTGCGTTCTCTATATCTAATCACAGGCGTATCTATACGTGTTCGTCTGTCTCTTTCTCTCTCTCTCTCTCTCTCTCTATATATATATATATATATATATATATATATGTATAGTATCGTCGAACCCCTGGAAGAGGAGATGGTGGAGAGAGAGGAGCGGCAGTGGTGATAGCAAAAGAAGGGAGGGGGCTATGCCGCTCTGGTATTGTCTCCTGCTGTCCAGCTTTTGACAATAAACTTTTGGAGGAGGCCTTTTTACTCGCGATTGTTGACTTTATGTCCTGTGAGAGTTGACAAATGGTCACCGACTTGTTGGTTGTACCCAATATTCGGATTTGAGCCTCCGCAATTACTACAATTCGATAACAACAAATATATTTTCAACGTCTAGAAATAAGGTGCTTTCTCACAGCTACGTAGAGTGGTGTATTTTTTTATATATTTAATAATAATATAATATCCACGCCAAAAATAAAAAAAAATTAAAAAAATTCGAGGCTCGGGATTTTTCTTAATATTGATAACAATTTTTTAAAATTATTTTTCAATGAATCTCAAAGAATAATCACCAACTTTATATAATAAATGTTNATAGTTGACAAATGGTCACCGACTTGTTGGTTGTACCCAATATTCGGATTTGAGCCTCCGTAATTACTACAATTCGATAACAACAAATATATTTTCAACGTCTAGAAATAAGGTGCTTTCTCACAGCTACGTACAGTGGTGTATTTTTTTATATATTTAATAATAATATAATATCCACGCCAAAAATTAAAAAAAATTAAAAAAATTCGAGGCTCGGGATTTTTCTTAATATTGATAACAATTTTTTTAAATTATTTTTCAATGAATCTCAAAGAATAATCACCAACTTTATATAATAAATGTTTCTTTTTTTTTGTGCTGTAATTTAACTTAGAAGGGATAAAATACAACAATGGTTTTTCAAGTATATGGTTCACAGCTATTTAATGCTTATTATTCCGATCAAAAACTATATATATGATCATTAAATTATGGTATTTGTGTCAATTGAATTCCTAAACTTTCGAATTGTGTCAATTGAATCATTTTTTCTGTCACCATTAAAGTGTGACACTCACGTGACTATATGGTACAAAAAAAAAAATGGTCCAATTGATACAATTAAAGAGTTTAAAGATTTATTTGATACAAAAGTTATAATTTGAGGGATATNTAGTACAAAAAAAAAAATGGTCCAATTGATACAATTAAAGAGTTTAAAGATTTATTTGATACAAAAGTTATAATTTGAGGGATATATATATAGTTTATTTCCATTCCATTATTTCAATCATATCACTAAAGATCGTAAAATTTTTAATTGACGTCACTTTGGTGGTCACTTGAATTTCACGTGATCACACTTTAGGGTCATTTTAATTTTTTAAAATTTTAATTTATGTCATTTATTTATTTTTATTATTATTATATCTTTCTTTTCAGATTGATTTCTTATGAAATAAGCTCTTCCACTCTCTTGAAATATTAACTATACCAAGACTTACATAGTGAAAAAAGGAACTAGCTCTTCTCCTTAACCCGTTCAATTGGAGTTAGCCATAGAGCGCATTTTTTCTCTACTTTATTTATTTGCTATAGATGTTTGAATTTGAAACCCTCAACAACTTGACTTTCCCTGCCAACAAACTGTCGACTGTAGTACTATATACTCTACATATACTCTACGGCCAGTCAAAATTTTCATTTGTATGATGCAATATGATATGAAANGTCAATTGAATCATTTTTTCTGTCACCATTAAAGTGTGACACTCACGTGACTATATGGTACAAAAAAAAAAAACAAAATGGTCCAATTGATACAATTAAAGAGTTTAAAGATTTATTTGATACAAAAATTATAATTTGAGGGATATATATATAGTTTATTTCCATTCTATTATTTCAATCATATCACTAAAGATCGTAAAAATTTTAATTGACGTCACTTTGGTGGTCACTTGCATTTCACGTGATCACACTTTAGGGTCATTTTAATTTTTTAAAATTTTAATTTACGTCATTTATTTTTTTTTTTATTATATCTTTCTTTTCAGATTGATTTCTTATGAAATAAGCTCTTCCACTCCCTTGAAATATTAACTATACCAAGACTTACATAGTGAAAAAAGGAACTAGCTCTTCTCCTTAACCCGTTCAATTGGAGTTGGCCATAGAGCGCATTTTTTCTCTACTTTATTTACTTGCTATAGATGTTTGAATTTGAAACCCTCAACAACTTGACTTTACCTGCCAACAAACTGTCGACTGTAGTACTATATACTCTATATATACTCTACGGCCAGTCAAAATTTTCATTTGTATGATGCAATATGATATGAAAATCTCCCAAAACTTCGTAGTGGTTGAACAAACGCATGTTCTTACGTCGACCTGTCTAAGTATATTATGAGTAATGATATAATTTATTAATTTAATTTATTATAATTATTGGATTATGAGTACCATTAAATATTACCATCAAGCATTAGAACTTTGTACTAATCATACGGTTACAATAAAATTTTATTATTACGCCAATATGCTTCAGAGTCGAGGCAAAACGTGTCAAAACTTGGTGTTATTGACGTCAAAGTAATTAATATGATTTAATCTAATTATAACATTGTTCTAAATCGTTTAGATTTTATAACTTAAGTTTTAACATTTTATCTATGCGTACTTACATTTTAATCAAGATTAAAAAATGTTTTTGCGTTGAATTTTCTAATGGGAAGATAAATGTTTTGTTTACATTAAGTACAATAGTGATATCGATCGCTTAAATTCAATGACTTCTCTTACAACTAATATTTTAAAATTTTACTTATGCTCTGTTTGGTATGATAAAAAAATAGAAGTATAGAAAGTTGAAATGATGGAAAATTGGAGGGATAAATAAAACATTATGTTTGGTAAGGAAAAAAATAGGAAAGATGAAAAAATGGATAGATTAATTTTTCTTCTAATTTACTAAAATCAATTCCTCTAAAATCGAAAGAAAAGTGGATGGAAGGTAAATTTTTTGTGTTTAAATGTATTTTATTTGTCTATATATTATGTATATATTAATTTTATATAAAAATACAATGATAATATATATATATATATAAATGAAAATTTTAAATTAAAAAAAAAATCATCTTAACTTGGGATGAAAATTTTCGACTCAACACGATTCGAACTCCACACGAATTTTATGACACGAACTTGATTATAATTTGACACGAACTTGAAAATGACCTGACAAAAAAAGCAAAAAATATAAAAAGCTCATAATTTAATGACTCAACACGAATCTGACGCGACACGATTCGATTGTCACCCTTAATTTTAGTCAAAACAACAAAATTTTTAAAAAAAATTAATCATTTTTATTTTTCATCCATTCAACCAAACACAAAAGAAGAAAAATGTATCATTCTTATTTTTCATCCCTGAAAAATAGAATGTGTATCTCTCCTATTTTTCATCCTTCCTATCAAAGAGAACATTACAATTATATACACTCGTTCCAAAGACATTATGCAATATTAAAAGTCGAAGATTCTATAATATTTATATTGTAAATATTAATTTAGTTTATTTTATTACGCAATTCAAAATCAAAATTAAGTAAGAGAAAAGAGAAAGGTATGTGTAGATTGATGAGATTATTTGATACTGTTGAATGTGTTGATTGAGATGTTTGATATTAGAGATTGTGCAAAACATATATTTTTGAGGGGAAAGAATTTTTTTGGGATAAATTTTAATTTGTATCATCGAATCAAAAGTAAATAAAAATTGAATCAATTTTGATTGTTGTTGTGCTTTTATAAATTGAGAATTCAACTTCCTAGCGCTAATATTATACAGATTAACAAAACCTTCAACTTCCTAATTTGTTAATCTATCTAAATATTACAATTAAAAAGATGATTTCTCAACTTATAAATATATAACAACGAGCAAGATTAATACAATTTTTATCTATTTTGATTTAATAGTACAAAAAAATAATANAGAAAGATGATTTCTCAACTTATAAATATATAACGAGGAGCAAGATTAATACAATTTTTATCTATTTTGATTTAATAGTACAAAAAAATAATAAACATAGTTACCACAACAATGATAAAAACATTCATAAACATAATAAATTATCCACAAAAGTGATAATTTTTTTTATAATGAAAAAAAATTGATAAAATCACCCAAAATATTGATAAAAAACACACACAAAAATGATAAAACAACTCACAAAATGGTATATTTTTTATCCACAAAAAACATAAAAACACTTGTTAAAATAGTAAAAATTGAAGCTACGGCACGGAATTTTTTCATCACCTTCACATATTCTACGTGATTCGAGTTCGATCTTCTCATATACTACGTGATTCGAGTCTTTTACACAATATAATTTTAAAAAACAAATATGTGGGATAAAATTACGTACACTAAGCTTCCCATAATCTACGTGATTCCAGTTCGATCTTCCCATATACTACGTACGTGCTGGACATCTCGTACACTGTAATATTTGCGTCTAACAGCCCCTCCTTAATTTGGTTTCAGAAAATACCCCATTCCGTTTTGAGCTCATTTTTCAACTCTACTAGCTTATACTCGGGCAGGGTCACAGTCACTGTTCTTCCACTTCCCTCTTTACCATTTTCTGGCCCCGGGAGCACCAAAACAACCCCCTCATCCCCAACTCCAGCAATACTATAGTTCGCATAAACTGGTTTTTGTCCATTCAGTTCCAGCCCATAAATCTCAGCTTCTTCCAAATTTACAAACGTTAAGTTTGCCCCGTATACTATAAAGTCCGATTCTGCTTTATCACTCTCTATCAGTTCTTCTATCAAACACCTCTCGTGCAACATCTTTTCAGCAAACAGATCAACCAGTTCTAATATATCCGCCTTTGCAACTGTGAAATCTGTTTCCACAACGCTAATCACCTGCTCATTATTGTTCGGAAGTTCATTCTCTCTGTTCCCAGAATCGTTTCTACATATTGTCACAACTCTTGGCTCTGACTCACCCCTTATCCTAGCCAAAGACCTCCACAATATCGCCGAGAGAACTTCAAAAATGGGTGATTTTACCTTTGCTGGGTCATGGCCACAAATCTCAGACAGTAAATGGTCAAGTTGTTTTGCAGTCAAATGAAAAGAATGGGTTTCGATCTTGCAAGAATTGGTAGTGAGCCAATAGTCCCCAACAGGGTTGACCCTTTTCAGGGAAAATGGTTTCTTGCCATTTGAAGATCGGAATTGGGTCTTTCCGGCGATCGGCATATTGAGAGACTCCGGTGGGAAATGGCCTGCCATGATCTTGCCCCACATGTTGATGAAGTTTGAAGCTGAGAATGCATCTCCGAGGACGTGTGCCCAGCTGAGCCCCGTCGAGAGTCCTCCACATTTGAACCATGTGAACTAGATTTCAGCCAAAAAGGCAGTGAAAATCAGTTATTTTGGAAAAAAAAAAAAAAGCAATTCTTCACAAAACTTTCATCTTGTGTTTTTCCTAACAATTAGAACTGTTTTTTTTTTGCGTACGAATTGACTTACTTTCACTTTTACTAATTTCTACCTTAATTCGGTTAAAATGAAAAATTAAAACTAAAGGTTATTCATAAAAATAGAATTCTGTACAAGTTTTTCGCACTATTAAATCTTCATGCATATACTGATATATAAATTTGGGATGTGTGTAATTATATATAAATCATGTGTCTCAAGCAATTACCTATCTTTTACGAGAATTAAACTTAAGTTATCAATGTTTTAGCCACCGTTATTGATGATGTACAAAATTGATTTGCACACTACCTGTTATTTAAGCAATATAAAATGCAGTAAAATAGAAAGAGAGAGAAGACAAGATTTTAATGGTTCGGTCAATATGACTTACGTCCATTTTTAATGGCAAGGGTAATCAAATTTTTATTATCTCCGGTGTGGAGGGAGAGCACAAGATTACAAGCTTTGAGAGGGGAGGAGAGAATTATGCTCAAATGAGTCTGATGCCTCTCAAGTGTTGGTAGGATTTAAAATTTATAGTGGTTTAGTGTAGTAATTATATAGTTAGTTGGACGGTCATAACGGGGTTGGGGTCGTTTAATAGTCATAACGGATTGGTGTGACTTTAATAGTGATTAAATAGCTTGGCAATCTCTGCTCTCCTCAACGACAAAGAAGTTTATGATGCTCTCTAAGCGACAAGGGTGAGGCTTCTGGATGTTCTCTTGGCGGTGTAGAGAAGGCTCCTGAATGACCTTGCATGCTCTACCTCAAGGTGATAGAGGAGACTCCCGGATAACCTTGCATACTCCTTGTTGATGTAACTCCTTGAGCTTGACGAGTTTGACTAGACCGATCACATTAGGCTGAACTTGGTGGATTTCTTGGAGTTGGGCCTTAAAACTAGGGTCAGACTTATAACATGAGTTAGACCCTTGGGCTTGACCCTGCATTTAAGGAACTTAAAAAGGAGGGCATTCAGTCGAGTTTGAATTTTTGACCAAACAACAAAATTGGAAAAACTTCGAGAGGCCAAAACATATACTTCCAGACTTTTTTTGGGCTTTTTACAGTATCAATCACAGTCAAAGGCTAAGTGTCTTGTAAGACTCGCCAAGAGTTTCGATTTGATATATTATAAGCCTCATTTGGAGTAATAGAGTAAAAGTTACGGTTAAAACTTCGAACAAAGAGTTAGGCGAGTGGTTTGGACGAGCAGCGGCTTTCAGACGAGCTAAGCACTGTTCCAGGCGAGCAGAATTTTTTTTATTTTTTTTAAAAAACTTCGAGAGGTGAAAACACCTCTTTCTAAACCTTTTTTGAACTTATTTTAAAAAGCTCATTGCCAACAGGAAATGAGTTTTGCTCAGCTCATCTAGAGCTTCGATTTTCATATATAATAAGCCATGTTTGGAGTTATGACCCTTTTTAAATCCGAAATTTTTTTGAAAACTTCTCTTGATCGGCGGCCTCGTCACTTCCAGTAGACTCCTTTGGCTTGTTGGACCCCATTGACTATATAAACTCTTTCCTTTCCTTCCTTTTTTGAATTCTTGAAAAGTCCCGGGATGCAATTTGAGACTTTTGAGTGTTTTTTTTTATCCCAAGAAACTCTAGGTATAAATAGAAACCCTCTTCATTATACCCAACTCTACTCAATCTTGAGAGAGAGCTCCTTCTTGAAACACTTGTGAGCTTTAAGATTTGTGATCTTCTTCTTTGAGATTAGATTTTTTTTTTTTTTTTTATCAATGTTGACGGAGGAAGGAAATGGGCGAGGTTCCATTGGTACCCAAAGGAATGGAATGGTCGGCGCTAAGGTAGGTGACTGTGAGACTGTGGGCATGAGGCAGCTTGAAGGAGATGTCGGAGAAAAGGCCACATATCAAATTTTAATAATATTATACTTATCAAATTTTTTATTTTAAATAATTTGACATAATTTTTATTATTAAATATTAACAAAATCTACTTATTTAATAATAAAAAACGTAGCACATCATTTGGGATAAAAGGGGATTCCAATTGCCATCGGTGACATACAAACTTCATGTAGGCAATGTACGACATGTTTCTATTTATTCTAAATTAATGCATATGCAGGTCAGTCTACATTCCACCAAACGTACAGTTAGTAGTCCTTTCTTTTTATTCGGTAAGTGGTTAGTAGTCTTTTCATTCATTGCTACATACATTTATCTTGCAAACTGACCTTTCATGAGAGATCCATTGCTACATTTATATCACCACAAATGGATTGAGAGATGGGGGATCCACTCATAAATAGCGAGAATTACATAAATAATAGGTGATTGCTTGAGTCCAGTTTCTCCAACTAATTTTTTTAAATGAACTTAAAAAATTATTTAAATTTAACTTATTTAAAACATAAGTTGAACTCAAGTCAAGTTGAGTCTAAGTAACTCAACTCTTTTATATATAAACGAGTCAAACTTTATAAACTAAAGTCGAACCTTTTTATACTTGTTTTCTTAAACAAGTCTAAAAAATTATCTAAATTCAATTGATTTAAAACACGAATCGAATCTGAATAACTCGACTCAATTAACAACTCTAATTAGAGGGCATCTCATTCCGAGTTCTTCACGCCAATGCATTTGATAACTTTTTTAAGAAGTCGAAGAAATGAATTTGACACAAGAATCCATTTTCAACCGTTAATTTATTGGCTCCGGCTCCGCTGATTTAGACGATACAATGGCTCTTCCAAACTAATCTTTTCAGAAGCATTTCTAGAAGGAAAATGAATCACATCTATAAGCTGCTAACTGCCATAATTAAGGCCATTTATTAAAAGGACCACACCATGTTTAAGCCCATTTAAGTCACCAATAGCCAAGTGGAATCCCACTTCTATCCATGTTTGTATAATAATACACTTTGAACATGATTTACTTATTTATTTAATTTGTTGGTCTAATTTATTATTATTATTGAATTAATTATGAGGTGAGGGAATAGTCTGGTTGTAAGAGTTCTTTGGATGAGGATAAACCATGTTTTAATCAATGACACATTTGCAATTAAAAATTAACAGTAGAGGAACCAAACCAGAGCTCTTGCTTATTTTTTGATGATACACAAATNCGAATCTGAATAACTCGACTCAATTAACAACTCTAATTAGAGGGCATCTCATTCCGAGTTCTTCACGCCAATGCATTTGATAACTTTTTTAAGAAGTCGAAGAAATGAATTTGACACAAGAATCCATTTTCAACCGTTAATTTATTGGCTCCGGCTCCGCTGATTTAGATGATACAATGGCTCTTCCAAACTTATCTTTTCAGAAGCATTTCTAGAAGGAAAATGAATCACATCTATAAGCTGCTAACCGCCATAATTAAGGCCATTTATTAAAAGGACCACACCATGTTTAAGCCCATTTAAGTCACCAATAGCCAAGTGGAATCCCACTTCTATCCATGTTTGTATAATAATACACTTTGAACATGATTTACTTATTTATTTAATTTGTTGGTCTAATTTATTATTATTATTGAATTAATTATGAGGTGAGGGAATAGTCTGGTTGTAAGAGTTCTTTGGATGAGGATAAACCATGTTTTAATCAATGACACATTTGCAATTAAAAATTAACAGTAGAGGAACCAAACCAGAGCTCTTGCTTATTTTTTGATGATACACAAATCGGCTTTACGCAAAATCAAACACAATTAATGAGCAGTAATATAGGCAATCAATGACAAAATTGTAAATAAAGAATCAATACCAAGATTTATAGTAGTTCTGTCTGAATAACCTACTCTACTCTCNTAGACGATACAATGGCTCTTCCAAACTAATCTTTTCAGAAGCATTTCTAGAAGGAAAATGAATCACATCTATAAGCTGCTAACTGCCATAATTAAGGCCATTTATTAAAAGGACCACACCATGTTTAAGCCCATTTAAGTCACCAATAGCCAAGTGGAATCCCACTTCTATCCATGTTTGTATAATAATACACTTTGAACATGATTTACTTATTTATTTAATTTGTTGGTCTAATTTATTATTATTATTGAATTAATTATGAGGTGAGGGAATAGTCTGGTTGTAAGAGTTCTTTGGATGAGGATAAACCATGTTTTAATCAATGACACATTTGCAATTAAAAATTAACAGTAGAGGAACCAAACCAGAGCTCTTGCTTATTTTTTGATGATACACAAATCGGCTTTACGCAAAATCAAACACAATTAATGAGCAGTAATATAGGCAATCAATGACAAAATTGTAAATAAAGAATCAATACCAAGATTTATAGTAGTTCTGTCTGAATAACCTACTCTACTCTCGAGAACAGCAGCGGTAGCCTTTATGTGAGGAGGGCTTACATTATATAAGTTTGATGAGGCGGTCACTACTTTTTAATAAGTACACTTATGGTAGGATTAGATCTCCGTGCATATCCCGATATTCTTGTCTCGTGCTCCTATTCAGCCAGAGAAGGAACCTAGGCTTAGACTTGAGTTGGTGGGTGCTAGACAAGAGTCAAGAGGGCGAAGGACTTCACGAGGTTGCGTAGGGAGAGAGTATGGGACAAAGAAGGGAAGGAATCCCCTTGGAGTGCCCCCTTGGGCGGCGCTCCTTGGAGCCCTTGGGTGGCGCCCCTTGGGGTGTCACTTTGGACTCGTCCTTGACTTTGGCTTCCCTTAACACTTGAGTTCCTCTTTGACTTGTTAACTTGAAGTCCGAGATGATGTGAACCTTTCTTGATTCATTGGGTCTGATTCAATTAATTTTGGATTCATCATTTTTAATAGCAGAGAAACTGCACCCAAGCTCTCTTGCTTACCAATTGAGGTGGTTACGTGTTTCAAGCTCATCCCTTCCTCCTCCACTCCCTCCAAATAAAAATTAAAAAATATATTTCTAAATTGACAATGAACTCTATTGTATTATTGGGATCTAATACTAATCCAAAAATAATCATGTTAATAATTACACTAGTAAATTATTTTAAGATAGCATTACCTGAACTACTATAACTCACGAGTGGATCATAAAAAGGGCAAAAAAAATTTGTTATATCATATATAACAAAATTTGTTTTCACCGTCAAGTGACGAACAACCTAACACATATTTTAGAGAGATTCTGTATCTGGTGTATACGACTCCTATGTATATTGAAATTTAGAATAAATAAGTGATGGATGTAACACATATTTTAGAGAGATTCATTTTTGAACTAATACTCGAAATGTGTCACGAATTTGGTTGAATATTTACTATCATTTTACATTCGATTGTCATAACTGCACAACTTTATTTTTTTTTAGTTTAATGATCAAAGATATTTATACCAGCTTACACACTTCGATTAATTCATTTTTCAGTTCGATCAAAGATAGACTATTCACACCAAAACTAAAATATTCTTCATGACTTAACCGTAAAGAATTGTCAAAATTCTAACACAGAATGTCTTAGTTTATAGTTCGTCTCAATTACCACTCTCATCCCTAGTCTTTTATATAAAACACATTTGTTAGCTGCATTACCTGATTTTAGATCCTATAATTTCTTCAGTGCATCACAGTGCAATGTGAATAGTTTTGAAATAAATGTTAGTGATTGTTAGATAAGTCTATTTGAAACTGTTAGATAAACTTATCGAAACATGTCTTATTTTATATTATAGATTTATCATACTATAGTGCTAGTTTCGCTCTATCTTCTCCATCATTGATTTTTAACATATTAAACTTTGATCAGAAAATAACCCACATGTTTAGTCTTGAAGTTCGCGCAGATAAAAGTTTAACACACAAATTTGAATTGTCGTGTACAATGTGTAAATTAATAGTTGAAGAGCTATTATATTTGGTTCCTGAATTTTGTCACTTGTTTTAATTTGGTCCCTGATTTTCAAAAATGTCAATTTAGTTCATTAAGTATCATTTATGTTTCAATTAAATCATTTCATCAATTTTCGAAGTTAGAAAATTAGAATAATTAAAAATGTGAGAAAGTTGTTGTAATTCAAGATACAGTACATTTTTATTTCAATGAGTTGTCTAAATACCAAAAAATAAAATTTCGGTACTATATTGATATTTACCATTTTTGCAAATTTTTTTATAATTATTGTGGTACCGAAAAAATATTGTAAAAATAATTTCTACATCAGTGATAAAATATCACCTACAAAAATAATAATTTTTTTTGTTATAAAATAACTCACATAAATTATAAAAATACCTATTAAAATTATTAAATTTATAGGTAGCATAGCCCCCCCCCTTTTTTTTTTTGAGGGTTAATCTCATTTTGTACCCCGAAAGATCGTTCAAATCTCAATTTACACCCTCAAAGATCAAAAATCTCAATTGCACCCTCAAAGATAGAAATTTGTATCAATGTACA
Source organism: Ilex paraguariensis (assembly GCA_963454935.2). Taxonomy (NCBI): domain Eukaryota; kingdom Viridiplantae; phylum Streptophyta; class Magnoliopsida; order Aquifoliales; family Aquifoliaceae; genus Ilex; species Ilex paraguariensis. The sequence continues at coordinate 1,138,205 of CAUOFW020009613.1, read as the reverse complement.
CCCCCAAAGATCAAAAANACACCCTCAAAGATCAAAAATCTCAATTGCACCATCAAAGATAGAAATTTGTATCAATGTACACCCCCAAAGATCAAAAATCTCAATTTGTACCCTCAAAGATAGAAATCTGTATTAATGTGCACCTAAAACTAAATTGATAAATTATACCTAGATTCCCTCATGTTTGTCACTTAATCATTTGAACCCCTTCACATTTAGAATACTACCCTTACATCTCATGACGTTTGTACATGTGTAAACATAACCACTTTTCGTTGATACTATTAATATAATCGTTAAAAAATATGATTTTATCCTAATAAAAAATTATAATTTCATATTACCCTTTATTTTATGGATTCGATATACTCTAAAGTTCAAAATCAAGCTTACCATTTGAATGCCTAATAGAATGTAGATATTTATAAAAAGAAAAATATGAAAAATATTATATAAATATCTATATTTTATTAGACATTCAAATGGTAAGCTTGATTTTGAACTTTAGAGTATATTGGACCCATAAAATAAGGGTAATATGAAATTATAATTTTTTATTAGGATAAAAT
>CAUOFW020009613.1:1104914-1137464 GCA_963454935.2 Ilex paraguariensis | reverse complement strand
GAGATGTTGGAGTAATATTTTAAATGTAAAGAGGTTCAAATGATTAAGTGACAAACATGAGAGGATCTAGGTATAATTTATCAATTTAGTTTTAGGTGCATAATAATACAATAATACAAATTTATATATTTGAGAGTGCAAATTGAGATTTTTTATCTTTGGAGTGCACATTGATATCAATTTCTATTTTTGAGAGTGCAAATTGAGATTTTTTATCTTTGGGGTGCACATTGATACAAATTTCTATCTTTGAGGGTGCAAATTGAGATTTTTGATCTTTGGGGGTGTACATTGATACAAATTTCTATCTTTGAGGGTGCAAATTGAGATTTTTGATCTTTGGGGGTGCACATTGATACAAATTTCTATCTTTGAGGGTGTAAATTAAAATTTATGCTCTTTGAAGGTACAAATTGAGATTCGAACTATCTTTTAAGGTGTAAAATGAGATTAACCCTTTTTTTTTTTTTTTTTTTGAAGTTAACCATAATTCAAAGAATNATATTAATACAAATTTTTATCTTTGAGGGTATAAATTAAAATTTTTACTCTTTAAAAGTATAAATTGAAATTCAAACTATCTTTCAAGGTATAAAATGAGATTAACCCTTTTTTTGAAGTTGACCATAATTCAAAGAATTCGTTTGATTGGACCAACGTGCTCGAGAACCCACGGGAAAAATGTGAAAGCCAACAAACTGCATTGCGTGTGCATTTAAGAATGCATTCATAACTTCATTGATGACCAGCAGTTTACCTGCAAATATAATTAAATGGAAATATGGTACTTTTTTTTTTTCCCCCCTCTTATCCACACTATGGAAATATGATACCGCAATCAATTCCGCAGTTCAAAANCATAACTTCATTGATGACCAGCAGTTTACCTGCAAATATAATTAAATGGAAATATGGTACTTTTTTTTTTTTTCCCCTCTTATCCACACTATGGAAATATGATACCGCAATCAATTCCGCAGTTCAAAAAATATTGTTCCTATGACTATTGTTCCATCAAAATCAATCTGTCAATCATCTTCTTTATCTCCACCTCACTCTTTTTTTTTCTTATCTACCCACGTATCTCCTATTTTATCTTTATTTATTTTAATTTTAAATTATATAATTAAAAAAATATTATTTAAAATATAAATATTATACAATCAAAACTCAATGTTTAATATCTCTTTANTCTATCTCCACCTCACTCTGTTTTTTTGTTTTATCTACCCACCTATCTCCTATTTTATCTTTATTTATTTTAATTTTAAATTATATAATTAAAAAATTATTATTTAAAATATAAATATTATACAATCAAAACTCAATGTTTAATATCTCTTTAAAATTAAACTATGAGAAATTTATTTTTTATGAATATTTTAGTTACAGCGTGAATGACTATTTTTAACCTGATCAAAGAAGGGATTAATCGAAATATGCATAAATTAGTTCAAACACTTTTGACCATTGATTAAAAAAAAAAATTCAAGGATGAGATATATATATATATATATATATATATATATATATATATANTATGAATATTTTAGTTACAGCGTGAATGACTATTTTTAACCTGACCAAAGAAGGGATTAATCAAAATATGCATAAATTAGTTCAAACACTTTTGACCATTGATTAAAAAAAAAAATTCAAGGATGAGATATATATATATATATACTTTATAATCTTAAACTATGATCCCAAATTTTATTTTCCTTATTTCAATGTTAATTTTTTAAATGATTTTCTTTTAATTATTTGAATTAGTTTTCCATTATCTAAAAACCAAATTTCAGAAACTTATAATGTTTCATTCAATTTTAGAGCAAAATTGAATTAAAAATATAAAATCACATATATTGAGGGGCAAAATCACGCAACTTTTAATCTAATTTGTGGGGAGCATGAGAGAGAGACAGAGAAGGGATTACATACCTGTATGAATACAAGTGGAGAGAAGCCCAAATCAGGGCCAAGGACATGACTGTAAAGAAGCTGATCGTTGAGAGAATCATCTTTCATGTCCATCCACTCATCAACGGTTTTGCTACATTGCGCCTCGACTATCCTTACACCGGTGTCGTTGCACTTGATGAACGGACGGCCGTTTTCGGATCGCCGGATCCTCCCGGTGGTCGGGTAATAGAATACTAGACATTGAAACATGTATTTCTTCAAGTCAGAGATGTCAAGCCCCCGGACGGCGTCGTTTTTGAAGAAGTAGAGTCCTCTAAGGTAGTGAAGCTTCATAGCCAAGTCCATGTTTGTTAGCTCTTGAACCTTGTCCTCTCCGGTCACGCTCGCCGGAACCACTGACGACAGCCTTACGTCGTAAACCAAGTTTTCCACGTGAGTTGACACCATTGTTTAGAGAGAGAGATTAGTATAAGGTTTTGTGCAAGAATAAGCTGGGAACTGGGAAGGCAACAGGACTGTAGGTGTTTGTTGATAGTTCATTGAAGCACACACAGCCCCATATTTATATACAGAGAGCGAGAGATCACAAGGAGCCGTTGATGAGGGAAGGTTTGGTGTAATGGAGCTATCAAGACCGTTGAGAGTTAAATGTTGGCATATTATTGAGTCGTAAACTCAAGACTAATTGAAAATTTTAAACAAATAATAAAAAATAATATTTTTTGGCCTTGCTTTTAAAATAGAGTTGCTAAAAATAAAAAATAAAAACTCGTCACAAACATTTTTTTATTTTTTATTTTGATAAAAATTAAAAACAAAAACATAAACAAGAGTTTATCAAATGCAACCTAAATCTACATGTATACTAGTTTGCATTTTGTTTACGAAGTTTCTTCCACTCAAACCAGTTCTGCCTTCACTATTAATTGGCAGATGAAGGAAGCTGGTGACTCGATGATTAAAGTGCCTGCACAACTAGATCCCCAACATCACTATCGATTTTTGACCAGGGCTCTCTCATTCAATGGGGATTTTCAAAATTACATGTATCTATTTTTATTTTTATATATTATATTATATAACTTATAAATGTCATCGTTTGTGAAAATTTGTTGATTTTTCTATTTTATCTCTAATTTTTATTATAAAGTTAATGATACCCATTTATTGATTTCTTCAATTTTTATTTTTTATACCTATTTAACTTCTAAATTCTTTTGAACTCTTNATTTTAAACAAATAATAAAAAATAATATTTTTTGGCCTTGCTTTTAAAATAGAGTTGTTAAAAATAAAAAATAAAAACACGTCACAAACATTTTTTAATTGTTTATTTTGACAAAAATTAAAAACAAAAACATAAACAAGAGTTTATCAAATGCAACCTAAATCTACATGTATACTAGTTTGCATTTTGTTTACGAAGTTTCTTCCACTCAAACCAGTTCTGCCTTCACTATTAATTGGCAGATGAAGGAAGCTGGTGACTCGATGATTAAAGTGCCTGCACAACTAGATCCCCAACATCACTATCGATTTTTGACCAGGGCTCTCTCATTCAATGGGGATTTTCAAAATTACATGTATCTATTTTTATTTTTATATATTATATTATATAACTTATAAATGTCATTGTTTGTGAAAATTTGTTGATTTTTCTATTTTATCTCTAATTTTTATTATAAAGTTAATGATACCCATTTATTGGTTTCTTCAATTTTTATTTTTTATACCTATTTAACTTCTAAATTCTTTTGAACTCTTTTATTAAATTTTTATTTCCTATATCTATTTGATTTCTAAGTTCTTTTATATAGGAAGAGAAGCCACCACTGTTCCAGACGAGTTAAGCAAGTGATTACTGATCATTTAGGAAATTAAATTGATAAGATAGGTAAGTTACTAAAGTTATAGCTAATCATTGTCAATGATTCTGAATAATTATCTGATTACTAAACGTCAAAGAGATTTCAACAAGAAATAACTGAAAGTCCAGTGTAATGGGAGTGTATCGCCTTGCCTTGCAAGTAGATGAAACCCTACAGAAGGGAGGCCAAGGCATCTTATAAAAAGAACCGATAAGGTTTAAGAAAAGGTACACACGATTTTTCTTGCAATTCCTTTTATATTTATCTCTTATTGATTTAAGCATCGAAATATCTTTGATCGGTCCACTCTAATTCTAAACAATTTGTTCATTTTGCAAGAGGCATTGAGCAACATACACATAATTCAACTATAATCAAATTATGTTGTAAAAACATATATCATTATATATGTAGGATCCACTGATATATAATAATTATTTACAACTATTTTTTTATAAATGACTATTTTACCCTCGATCAATTCAATTCATACTCATGTTAAGAAGTACAATTGTCTTTANGTTACTAAAGTTATAGCTAATCATTGTCAATGATTCTGAATAATTATCTGATTACTAAACGTCAAAGAGATTTCAACAAGAAATAACTGAAAGTCCAGTGTAATGGGAGTGTATCGCCTTGCCTTGCAAGTAGATGAAACCCTACAGAAGGGAGGCCAAGACATCTTATAAAAAGAACCGATAAGGTTTAAGAAAAGGTACACACGATTTTTCTTACAATTCCTTTTATATTTATCTCTTATTGATTTAAGCATCGAAATATCTGTGATCGGTCCACTCTAATTCTAAACAATTTGTTCATTTTGCAAGAGGCATTGAGCAACATACACATAATTCAACTATAATCAAATTATGTCGTAAAAACATATATCATTATATATGTAGGATCCACTGATATATAATAATTATTTACAACTATTTTTTTATAAATGACTATTTTACCCTTGATCAATTCAATTCATACTCATGTTAAGAAGTACAATTGTCTTTAGATTCTTAATCCCTTACCCATCTTCCCAAACTCACATCCCTTTAGGTTTGATGAAACTCAAGATCATGGTTTTAATCTTAGGGCCATATTTGAAAATTCAAGACTAAATTTTTTATACAAACAAGAAATTTGGGGTCCTTTAAACTATTTTCTCTAAGCATATTTTACCAAACCCCCCATACCCCTTGCCAAACAGCCGCTTAAGGTACAAGACAGTTGGTTGACGAGAACATGATTTAATTGGAAAGTGAACTGAAAACGTGATTGCCAAGACATCAAAGACACCAACCAAAACCAAATGTCGTCCAAAATGGGCTATATACCTACATTCATAATTTCATATCAATACCTATATATGTAAATAGAAAATGACTTCTGTCTATACACTAGTACTTACAGAAATGACATCCATTGTACTCCCCCACCAAACTAGCCGTTTGTTTTAGACAATTGGGTTGTTGAGGCTTTAAATTGGGCTTGATGCACCTCCTCTACCACCTACTTAACCTTCTTTTTTATGAGAGAAAGACTAAGCATTTCGTTCCATTCATATATTTATTGCCTTTTTTTTAACTGAGCAATGGTACACAATTTTAAAAAGTTGGCTTGAAATTTTGACCGAAGAGCAATGTTACTGAAATCTGATNAACATATTTTACCAAACCCCCCATACCCCTTGCCAAACAGCCGCTTAAGGTACAAGACAGTTGGTTGATGAGAACATGATTTAATTGGGAAGTGAACTGAAAACGTGATTGCCAAGACATCAAAGACACCAACCAAAACCAAATGTCGTCCAAAATGGGCTATATACCTACATTCATAATTTCATATCAATACCTATATATGTAAATAGAAAATGACTTCTGTCTATACACTAGTACTTACAGAAATGACATCCATTGTACTCCCCCACCAAACTAGCCGTTTGTTTTAGACAATTGGGTTGTTGAGGCTTTAAATTGGGCTTGATGCACCTCCTCTACCACCTACTTAACCTTCTTTTTTATGAGAGAAAGACTAAGCATTTCGTTCCATTCATATATTTATTGCCTTTTTTTTAACTGAGCAATGGTACACAATTTTAAAAAGTTGGCTTGAAATTTTGACCGAAGAGCAATGTTACTGAAATCTGATTTAGGGATCTAATGATGTGGTTTCAATGCAATTACTGGATTAATTGTAAGTTTCAATGTTAGATGGAGCTCATAACAAATCCAATGATTATGCATCGTTAGGTCCCTTAATATATTTTTTAAAAGTGGTGCAACATAAGGACTTTCTAGGGGATCACTCATCCTAATATTATTCTCGCTCAAGCACGTTTAACTGCAGAGTTTTTGATGGTATTAGGTCGCTAAATAAGGTCCCCAAATTATGTCTAAATAGCATTTTCCTTGACTTAATGACGTAGTTGTTATATTTGTCATTAATTTAACTGTAGGTTCCAATATTTATTTGGATTCAGTATCTATTCAATGGTAATAATTCATTAAATCAATATTTTAAATCTATTTCGAATCGGAGACCTCATTAAAAGATTGAGTCAGCCACTGCGTGTTTCATGTTTTGGGTTGTTTCTTAGAACATATTTTTTTTGTTCCCAGTTTTTTAACTTATTTTCAAGATAATTTAGATGAAAAAAAATAAAAATAAATATCAAACACGTTTTTGTTTATTTTTTTAATAAAAATTGAAAATAAAAATTAAAAAAAACACCAAACAAAAAGCTCAAACAAACGCACCCTTAGATTCACTATCACGTTCTCTGGAGAGTGATCCACCTATGTGCTTGACTCTAGCCAACAGAAGTACCCCACTATTCTGATTCTGAATCGTAGCTGGTGTGGACCGACTAAACAAACACAATTCGCAATCTTTGTACTTTTTCCACCGGTCAAATGTTCAGTTGAGTGGTTGGGGGAGGAAAGTCTACGGTACCACCTTCGCTATGGTACCGAATGTTATTATTTTTATAATAAAAAGAAAGAAATTATAATCGTTCAGATAAAGTTTATGATCAATCATAGATACACATGATCGATCAAGAATTTTTCCTCAACAGTTATAAATTCTCTCATTTGAGTTGTAATTTAACATTTAAAGTTGTAATATATATTTCAAAAAAATTATAACTTAATATGAAATTATTGTAACTTTTGGTACGGTACCTCCTTCGGTACCGTAGCCTTTGCCCTAGTTGGGATGATAATAAGTTAACCATATTAAATGTTTTTGCCAACCTGAATTTTTTTTAAGTGTAACTAAAAGAATATCTCTCTTTTTTTATTTATATGTTTAAAAAAAAAATAAAAACAAAAGAGAGTGCTCTTAAATCACCTTGATAGGTCCTTATTTGTGAGATTATAAAATCTTTAACCGTACCCATTAATTTAGCTAGGTTAACATTGTAGTCAATTACCAAATTTCAATATAAACTCTAAAATTCAAACCTCAAACTTAAAGATGAGAAGTTCGGTTGAGAACCCACTCAACCACCCCACTTGGTGGGNACTTATTGCCTTTTTTTTTTACTGAGCAATGGTACACAATTTAAAAAAGTTGGCTTGAAATTTTGACCGAAGAGCAATGTTACTGAAATCTAATTTAGGAATCTAATGATGTGACTTCAATGAAACTACTGGATTAATTGTGAGTTTCAATGTTAGATGGAGCTCATAACCAATCCAATGATTATCCATCGTTAGGTCCCTAAATATATTTTTTAAAAAGGGTGCAACATAAGGACTTTCTAGGGGGTCACTCATCCTAATATTATTCTCGCTCAAGCACGTTTAACTGCAGAGTTTTTGATGGTATTAGGTCGCTAAATAAGGTCCCCAAATTATGTCTAAATAGCATTTCCCTCGACTTAATGACATAGTTGTTATATTTGTCATTAATTTAACTGTAGGTTCCAATATTTATTTGGATTCAGTATCTATTCAATGATAGTAATTCATTAAATCAATATTTTAAATCTATTTCGAATCGGAGACCTCATTAAAAGATTGAGCCAGCCACTGCGTGTTTCATGTTTTGGGTTGTTTCTTAGAACATATTTTTTTTGTTCNATTTATTGCCTTTTTTTTAACTGAGCAATGGTACACAATTTTAAAAAGTTGGCTTGAAATTTTGACCGAAGAGCAATGTTACTGAAATCTGATTTAGGGATCTAATGATGTGGTTTCAATGCAATTACTGGATTAATTGTAAGTTTCAATGTTAGATGGAGCTCATAACAAATCCAATGATTATGCATCGTTAGGTCCCTTAATATATTTTTTAAAAGTGGTGCAACATAAGGACTTTCTAGGGGATCACTCATCCTAATATTATTCTCGCTCAAGCACGTTTAACTGCAGAGTTTTTGATGNCATTGACATTCCATCTATTTGTTGAATCTTTATTGACACTCCTTGTAGTTTATATTTGAACATCATTAATATTTTATGCTGTTAAACCACTGTTTCTATCAAAAAAATCCATCTAAAATACCAAAATTACCCTTATATAAATTCCAGNAAATAAAAATAAATATCAAACACGTTTTTGTTTATTTTTTTAATAAAACTTGAAAATAAAAATAAAAAAAAACACCAAAGCTCAAACAAACGCACCCTTATATTCACTATCACGTTCTCTGGAGAGTGATCCACCTATGAGCTTGACTCTAGCCAACAGAAGTACCCCACTATTCTGATTCTGAATCGTAGCTGGTNTTCCTTGACTTAATGACGTAGTTGTTATATTTGTCATTAATTTAACTGTAGGTTCCAATATTTATTTGGATTCAGTATCTATTCAATGGTAATAATTCATTAAATCAATATTTTAAATCTATTTCGAATCGGAGACCTCATTAAAAGATTGAGTCAGCCACTGCGTGTTTCATGTTTTGGGTTGTTTCTTAGAACATATTTTTTTTGTTCCCAGTTTTTTAACTTATTTTCAAGATAATTTAGATGAAAAAAAAAATAAAAATAAATATCAAACACGTTTTTGTTTATTTTTTTAATAAAACTTGAAAATAAAAATAAAAAAAAACACCAAAGCTCAAACAAACGCACCCTTATATTCACTATCACGTTCTCTGGAGAGTGATCCACCTATGAGCTTGACTCTAGCCAACAGAAGTACCCCACTATTCTGATTCTGAATCGTAGCTGGTGTGGACCGACTAAACAAACACAATTCGCAATCTTTGTACTTTTTCCACCGGTCAAATGTTCAGTTGAGTGGTTGGGGGAGGAAAGTCTACGGTACCACCTTCGCTATGGTACCGAATGTTATTATTTTTATAATAAAATTACAATTCAAAAGAAAAAAATTATAATTGTTCAGATAAAGTTTATGATCAATCATAAATACACATGATCGATCAAGAATTTTTCCTCAACAGTTGTAAATTCTCTCATTTGAGTTGTAATTTAACATTTAAAGTTGTAATATATATTTCAANATAAAAATAAATATCAAACACGTTTTTGTTTATTTTTTTAATAAAAATTGAAAATAAAAATTAAAAAAAACACCAAACAAAAAGCTCAAACAAACGCACCCTTAGATTCACTATCACGTTCTCTGGAGAGTGATCCACCTATGTGCTTGACTCTAGCCAACAGAAGTACCCCACTATTCTGATTCTGAATCGTAGCTGGTGTGGACCGACTAAACAAACACAATTCGCAATCTTTGTACTTTTTCCACCGGTCAAATGTTCAGTTGAGTGGTTGGGGGAGGAAAGTCTACGGTACCACCTTCGCTATGGTACCGAATGTTATTATTTTTATAATAAAAAGAAAGAAATTATAATCGTTCAGATAAAGTTTATGATCAATCATAGATACACATGATCGATCAAGAATTTTTCCTCAACAGTTATAAATTCTCTCATTTGAGTTGTAATTTAACATTTAAAGTTGTAATATATATTTCAAAAAAATTATAACTTAATATGAAATTATTGTAACTTTTGGTACGGTACCTCCTTCGGTACCGTAGCCTTTGCCCTAGTTGGGATGATAATAAGTTAACCATATCAAATGTTTTTGCCAACCTGAATTTTTTTAAAGTGTAACTAAAAGAATATCTCTCTTTTTTTATTTATATGTTTAAAAAAAATAAAAACAAAAGAGAGTGCTCTTAAATCACCTTGATAGGTCCTTATTTGTGAGATTATAAAATCTTTAACCGCACCCATTAATTTAGCTAGGTTAACATTGTAGTCAATTATCAAATTTCAATATAAACTCTAAAATTCAAACCTAAAACTTAAAGATGAGAAGTTCGGTTGAGAACCCACTCAACCACCCCACTTGGTGGGACTAAAACGACAACTCAATAGACTAATTCAATCCACGAGATTCTTGCCAAAGAGAAAACACTGGAGCAGCTAGCTAAATACATAGATAACCCATAATTTTTGGGATATTTTAGGAAGGGTAGATTTGGAACACCGTGCAACTAAGCGGGCTGGGCCCTATTGGTAATCTTCTAAAAGAATGAAGTAATAACGTTTTGGAATTATACTAACGCATAATTTACTTTTTATTAAGTTTTTTTTGGGAATATTACAGTCACATTCCTTATAGTTTAGTATATCTATAAGAACATCCTTTCTATTTTTTGAATCTCCGTTGACATTCCATCTATTTGTTGAATCTTTATTGACACTCCTTGTAGTTTATATTTGAACATCATTAATACTTTATGCTGTTAAACCATCGTTTCTATCAAAAAAATCCATCTAAAATACCAAAATTACCCTTATATAAATTCCAGACAATCTTTTTACATAAATTTTGATTAAAAATTGAGCTGATTAAAATTTATTTTTCTACATATTAAAATTTGAGTTGATTAAAATTTATTTTTTTACATATTAAAATTCGAGTTGATTAAAATTTATTTTTTGACGTATTAAAATTTGAGCCAATTGAAATTAGATTTGAGTTGATTAAGATTGATTTTTTTACAAATTAAAATTCAAGCCTATTAAAAAAAAATTTTACATATTAAAATTTGAACTAATTGGGTTCGAGTTGACTAGGGTTCGACACAAATCTATAAATGAACTGATATATTTATGTATAATATATATTTGTTTTGTTTGTTAATTTTTGCATATTTGATGGGAAAAAATTAATAAAAAATTTAAAATTTAAAATTGTAGAATTTATTTTGTCTATTGGATATATTTAATGGTTACAAATGCTTGTAAATCAATCTGAAGTANAGCCCAAGAATTGAACCCGAATTTTAGCTTGAGATTGGAACTTCGAATACATGGGTAGTTTTAGGTAGGAGTGTTAATCGTGTCGTATTCGTATGACTTACATGTCGTGTTATTCGTGTCAAGACTGACGAANAACCCAAGAATTGAACCCGAATTTTAGCTTGAGATTGGAACTTCGAAAACATGGGTGGTTTTAGGTAGGAGTGTTGATCGTGTCGTATTCGTATGACTTACATGTCGTGTTATTCGTGTCAAGACTGACGAAAAAAAAATCTATTTTGTGCATTTGAATATTAAATATTAATTTAAATTATTTATTATGTGTATTTAACAATCTTGTTAAATTTATAATCATTCATCTAGTTATAGTATGAACGGTCTGAGCTGACCCTCCTAGTTTCAGGGGTTAAGAGTTCGGGTTGAAGGCTGGGTTGGGTTCAGTTCTATTTAGTCAGCTTCCGAATTTTGATCCACCCTCAGAATCTCCTCGTATCTGTCTCTCTCTCTCTCTCTCTCACATAACAGGAANCCATTAAGATTAAATAACTGTCAAGAAAGGATGTCTTTTTAGTTTTAGTCTAAATGGAAATTCTTCCAAAGTTTATTTATAAAAATTAGTTGCCATCCAGAATACTTAGACTCTGGTAGTTGCACACTCTGAAACCCTATTTTCCTAAGTCATCAAGGAGGAGGAGGAGGAGGAGGAGGAGGAGGAGGGGGTCATCAATGCTTGAAGCTTTGATAAAAAGAAAGCTAAAAGTTGAAGCTTTGAAAAAAGAAAGCATTACCTGAACCAAAATGTCTTGCCACGGCCTGACCATTGACCACCCCTATTTTCACATTTCACATATATATTAAAAAATAAATTGTAATATAGTCTTTCCGTTAATTTATATAATTTATTCTATAAAAAATCAACATATTAATGCGTTGTCTATATCACTTGAACTCTTTACACTTAATTTACTTGGATCAGGCTAAACATGTACTTTCAAAGGGCTTTCTTTAATTGGTTATGTTCTTGAAAAACTCTTTTTATCATCAGAAACATTTGATTTTTGATCTCTTGCATTGCATTACCATATCGAAAAGTAAAATTCATTAAAAAAAATTGAGAAGAAAGAGATTGTTCTTATGACTTGGAATGAACCTTTCTCAGTGGAACGAAATAGGTAAGCAAAATTAATGGAAGTGTTATATTGCAATATTTTTAATATATTGAATGTGTAATGTTAAAAAATTAATTTTTGAGAATATAAAATAAAAATCTCTAAATTTGTTAGACTACAAAATACAATTCACCCTTTTACCCTAAATATTAGGGTTACTTGGACAACCCAAGAATTGAACCCGAATTTTAGCTTGAGATTGGAACTTCGAAAACATGGGTGGTTTTAGGTAGGAGTGTTGATCGTGTCGTATTCGTATGACTTACATGTCGTGTTATTCGTGTCAAGACTGACGAAAAAAAAATCTATTTTGTGCATTTGAATATTAAATATTAATTTAAATTATTTATTATGTGTATTTAACAATCTTGTTAAATTTATAATCATTCATCTAGTTATAGTATGAACGGTCTGAGCTGACCCTCCTAGTTTCAGGGGTTAAGAGTTCGGGTTGAAGGCTGGGTTGGGTTCAGTTCTATTTAGTCAGCTTCCGAATTTTGATCCACCCTCAGAATCTCCTCGTATCTGTCTCTCTCTCTCTCTCACATAACAGGAAAATGCACGGAAGACCTCGTAAAGCCAAAACTCCGGAGGAAGAAAAAGCCTCAGCTATTAAAGCTGTTCAAATACGCACTCTTCAATCTCAATTCCTCCATTATCATCAAAACAGAGTGTAAAACTTCTGAAACTCCCCTTTTATAGCTATGTATCTTTATATGTTTGAAACCCTAATCCATTCGTCAAGAATATTTATTTTATTGTTTTGGTTTTTTTTTTTTTTTTTTGTGATGATTTGGTTAGTTATACTAAAGAAGCCCTGGAGATCAATGCGAAGCTTGTCGAATCTAATCCAGAGTGCTACACGGCTTGGAATTACAGAAGACTCGCCATTGAACACCGGCTCAGTGAGTCCGGGACTCAGGCAGATTCGGAGTCTATCAAATCGATTTTTGATGAAGAACTGAGAGTGGTAAGTTTCCATGTACTGTTCATTGTTTGAATAGATTTGATTTTCGTTTGTATTTTCTTTCTAGTTTAGTGTAGTGTAGTGTAGGTCCTGTTTGGTTGCTGAAAAACTGGGGGAAAAGTGAATGGGATTTAGGATTTCAATTTTAGCTTAGCATCGAAAAGATTTGGTTTTCCTCTCTTTTTCCTTACCCTGAATGACTTTACTGTTTGGTTACTGTGAAACGCTGCTCGAATTTGGGTAGGGGGTGTGGTAGAAATTCTCTATATGAATTATAACTTAGCCTTGAAAAGATTTGATTTTTAGTTCTTTTTTCCGTCCTCTTTATTACCGTAGATCCTATTTGGTTGCATAGAAAAGGTGGGAAAACAAGATTTTAAGTTTTAATTTAGGTTGTAGTGCCACTGTGTCTGATACAACTATTTGGTTCAGTTGAGTTGACTTCAAGNAAACTCCGGAGGAAGAAAAAGCCTCAGCTATTAAAGCTGTTCAAATACGCACTCTTCAATCTCAATTCCTCCATTATCATCAAAACAGAGTGTAAAACTTCTGAAACTCCCCTTTTATAGCTATGTATCTTTATATGTTTGAAACCCTAATCCATTCGTCAAGAATATTTATTTTATTGTTTTGGTTTTTTTTTTTTTTTTTTGTGATGATTTGGTTAGTTATACTAAAGAAGCCCTGGAGATCAATGCGAAGCTTGTCGAATCTAATCCAGAGTGCTACACGGCTTGGAATTACAGAAGACTCGCCATTGAACACCGGCTCAGTGAGTCCGGGACTCAGGCAGATTCGGAGTCTATCAAATCGATTTTTGATGAAGAACTGAGAGTGGTAAGTTTCCATGTACTGTTCATTGTTTGAATAGATTTGATTTTCGTTTGTATTTTCTTTCTAGTTTAGTGTAGTGTACTGTAGGTCCTGTTTGGTTGCTGAAAAACTGGGGGAAAAGTGAATGGGATTTAGGATTTCAATTTTAGCTTAGCATCGAAAAGATTTGGTTTTCCTCTCTTTTTCCTTACCCTGAATGACTTTACTGTTTGGTTACTGTGAAACGCTGCTCGAATTTGGGTAGGGGGTGTGGTAGAAATTCTCTATATGAATTATAACTTAGCCTTGAAAAGATTTGATTTTTAGTTCTTTTTTCCGTCCTCTTTATTACCGTAGATCCTATTTGGTTGCATAGAAAAGGTGGGAAAACAAGATTTTAAGTTTTAATTTAGGTTGTAGTGCCACTGTGTCTGATACAACTATTTGGTTCAGTTGAGTTGACTTCAAGTCTTCTTTGTTTTGGAAATGAGACCAATATAAAACTTGAACTCTGAAATTTTAGTTTAATCGGGATCTGCTTTTGTTGTGATCACCATAGTTTTAAGTGAGATTACTTTGGGTCTACTTTTTTTCTTTTGGGAAAATGGTTAAAAGGGTAAATGCATATACAGGCAGAGAAGGCATTGGAGAAGAATTTTAAGTCATATGGAGCCTGGCATCACCGTAAATGGGTGCTAAGCAAGGGATACTCTTCAACTGATCGTGAATTACGACTTCTGAGTCATTTCCAGAAGGCAGATCCTCGGAATTTCCATGCATGGAGTTACCGGAGGTGAGGATCTGGATTTCATATGATTTAAGTAATTGAAGACTCGCAGTTTTTGAGGTGGTCTTATTTTTTGTTTTTTTAAGATTCATTACAGCATTGGAGGATATATCAGACGAGGAGGAACTAAAATATACTACAAATATGATATATGACGATTTTAGCAATTATTCTGCTTGGCATAATCGTAGGTATGTTCTATTCTACTTCTCTGAATTTTAGTTTTATGATGACAATAATATGAGCTGTGGGTAAACAAAATCTCTTGCATTGCGTGATTTTCATCTTTTGGTTAAATTCAATTTCTATGAGCAATAATGATTGTTGCTTGCTAGGGATGTTTTTCCGTACTAGGTCTATATCTCTTTGCTTAAATACTGTTATCCCATATTTGCCTTACCAAAGGACTTTTGCAGCGTACTTCTGTCTCGTTTGTTCAAGAAAAGAGTCCAAGGATATTTTCCCAAGGAGAATTTTTTGACAGAGGAGTATGACTTTGTGCGCAATGCTCTTTTTACAGATCCGGATGATCAAAGCGGTTGGTTTTACCATTTTTGGCTTCTAGATCAGACTGTTAANTTCAAGGATATTTTCCCAAGGAGAATTTTTTGACAGAGGAGTATGACTTTGTGCGCAATGCTCTTTTTACAGACCCGGATGATCAAAGCGGTTGGTTTTACCATTTTTGGCTTCTAGATCAGACTGTTAAACTTCAGTCTCCTGTGCTAGTTTCGTCCTGGCCACCGGATGGTTCTGATCTTTATGTATCGAGAGATGGTTTCCTCAATGGTTCTGCTCCATCCCCATTCTCTAGTTTCCATTGTAATACTGGAATATTTCCTCTTGTTCTCTATTTTAATGAAGCAGTTGAAGGTGTAAGCTCATCTACGGTATCTGTTGAATCTGAATATGATGCGAGTAAAGATCTTGTGTGGAGACCACTTTCAACAGACAATATTGGGTGTGCCAAAGCCTGGATAACACATCTAAGATATCCTGATGAGAAGCTCCATTCTTCAAAGTCTTATCAAGTAAAGGTTAGCCTTGGTCATTCCCAGGGCATTGTTTCTTCAGGTGGTATTCACCATAGCTATCCTTCTCATATTGCATTTACTGTGTGTGTTCGACCTTGTAATTCAGACCATGCTGACGGGCAATGTGTGGAGAGGATTTCATGGGGAGAGGAAAATTTCATTATGCATGAAACACCTTTTCTGGAATCAAGCTCTCTTGACTCTTTTCATCAACTAAGTATCAATGAGGATACCAAGCCAACAGCTTCTCAGTGGAATGCCAAGACTATAGCCAATGAGATAGCTCATTGTCGGGAATTGTTGTCATCAATGGATTGGTATGCTTGATCTGTTTATGAGTGACTTAGAACCTTTAAAGCAGCTTTAGTGTTTGTAATGGCCCCTAACTTCCCCATCTTGTTTCTGTAGTAAAATTGGAAAGCTTACACTTGCAAGACTATTGGTGGCACATGATGCCATGATGACGTACAACAGTCCAAAAGTCCTCAATGATGTCCATTCCGAAGAAGTGCTAGGA
The DNA here is from genome assembly GCA_963454935.2 of Ilex paraguariensis. Taxonomy (NCBI): domain Eukaryota; kingdom Viridiplantae; phylum Streptophyta; class Magnoliopsida; order Aquifoliales; family Aquifoliaceae; genus Ilex; species Ilex paraguariensis. The sequence continues at coordinate 1,121,137 of CAUOFW020009613.1, read as the reverse complement.
CTATATAGTGATTTAATGAAATTGGACTCACCACATTCTCACTACTACAAGGATGAATATAGCTCAGTTTTGTTCAAGAAGGTGATTCTCTTCTCTTAAGTATTATCGGTGTGGGAAAGAGGTGCAGTAGTGGTGACGTTGCCTTGCATACATGCAGTTTTTCTTCAATATTTCTTGGTTTTTTATAGACTGATAGACTTTGAAACCACAATTACTGGTGTAAATGAGCCAGTTGAAGTTAAGACAAGCCGAGCTCAGCTGAGTAATAAGGTGTACGGTTTTGCCTGTCTGCTTCAGGGCAGCAGTCGCTCACTTTTGGCTTCAGTCAATTTTAATTTATGCACTTGGATTCTGAGCTTGGCTTGATTAACAAGAGAGTTGAGCTACCAAAGTTTCCTTTGGTTGTCTCTGCATACCATCAAACCTAATTCCTTTTTGATTTTACATTTGAAGTTTTTAGAACTGTTGCTGCTACTTGATTGGTGGTAGACATCTTTAAAAGAGAAATCAGGTTTTTGAAAACTTTCAATACCAGAACTAAAGTGAGACTACCTATGGGTTACAGGAAAGTGACCACTTATCTTTATTAGACTCTGGACATGAGGTGTTAATCTTCTCTCTCATCTCACTAGCTCAGAGTTTGATATCTAAAATAGTTTAAGTGCAATCGAAGATCTAAATTAACTCGAGCATAAGGAGGCTGGTTTGGTTTGGTTTGGTTGTAAGGAGGCGAGTATCCACCTCTGCCTGAGCTCGGCTTGTACAGGCACAGTTATCATTTCATCGAGATCCTGGCTAACAGATGTTTTAATTGCATGCCTGTACTTGTGCTCTTTTCATGTCTTGATTTTTCTTGGTAGGTCTCTGGTGAAATTACACAAGAATGAGCTTGCATCAATGATTGATTTTCTCTTGATATGCATTGGAAAGTTCTTGTTGAAAGTTCAGTTACTGAAAGTTTTATGATGCTGCAGGTAACTTCCAATAGGAAGTCTTTGCTGGACTCCTGCCGCCAATATAGGGGCTCAATTTCTGGTGGCATCAATAATTATCTGTGTCTACAGCTAAATAATCTCTCATTGTCGCGAATTGGGTCTGTTGAGAAATTATTGTGGGTCCAAATGCTAGACCTCAGCCACAACCAACTTCGGTCAATTGAAGGTAAGCAACTTGCATACATAATTTGTACTTTAAGCCTCTTTCGGTTTCACGACAGATCTCTTTGAGCTGAACTGGATGTGTATTTAAGCACAATTTCATTTGACCATTGTGAATGGACTTCTTCCTTTTAGCTTACACTCGGTGGTTCTTGCCATTAAATCCTAATATAGATAAGGAAGTTTACTGATCATGTTAGTTTGTGGAGGCGGCCCTTTTGAATTATGTTTTAATCTGCCTCTATTGGGGTAAATAGCAGTTTGGTCTTGCACCTTTTTGAAGCATTAGAAATATTTGAATACTCCCATCAATATTACATCCACTAGGTTTCTCTTCTATAAGAAGAGTTAAACAGAAGAGATTGAAGAAAAGACGAATTACAAGAGATAAATGAATAGGTAATCTAGAAAGGAACTTAGAGAAGAAATATAAATAAGTAGAATTGATAGAAGCCAGGAGAGAGAGAGATTACTGGACGAGAGTTCCAATAAAGGGAGATGAGAATGGAGAGAGATAGAGAAGAGATAAGAGGTGAGAAAGGAAGAGATCACAAAATAACAGGAGGAAGAAAAATAAGAGGGGGCTAAAGTATTTTCACTGCTCTCCGGAAATGCAGCACTTCTCAACATCTACACCAGCTATTACAAAATAACTGAAGTAAACAAAAGAGCCATCTGTTGTGGTAGGATCCAAGGCGTGAAATGTTGAAGTATATCATTCATGAATCAAAGGGTTTCCACACTTAAGTTAGTGGGATCACCCGAAAGCACCAACTCGCCAAAGAGGTGAGTAACAAGATGCACATCAAATTATTTATTTTAACCAGTTCTTTTCATGGCATGGTTTTCAATAGTTTCTCAAATGGAGCAGCTCAAAGCTCTCGATTGTTTTATGATGTGTCTTTGCACCTTGAACTTAGAAACATCTATTTTCCTAAAAGGGAAGAAACTGACTCCCTTAAATTGGAATTTTTGGGCCAGGATTGGAGGCTATGCATCTTCTCTCTTGCTTGAATCTTAGCAACAATAAACTTCAGAGTTTTACGGCTTTGGAGTCTTTGAGACTTCTGAGGTCACTAAAAGTGTTGGATGTCTCATACAATGAGATTGGTGCACACTCTGTTGACACAAGCAGATATTTGTGCTCTTCTCCTTTGTCTCATACAGTTGGAAGTGATTGGAATTTTGAGGAATTTGCAATCAGTGGTGTTAACGCTACAAACTACTGGGAAGCTTTTTTGATTTTTAGAGGGCTGAATTTGTCACAACTAGATATTGTGGGGAATTCAGTTACTGAGAAAAAGTTCAAGTTCTTTCTGTTTAAACTACTGCCAGCACTTAAGTGGCTTGATGGTGAAGAGTTGAATGCATCTTCGTTCTCTTAATGGTCAGTTTTCTCAATTCTTTTCTCTACTGTTATTTATACATTGAGTTTGATGTTATAGTATAATGTATAGGAGGACTTTTCCTTTGTTTGAAATAGGAGTTTCCTATACAAATGACTTAACACGGTTACACCAATTATTTTGTCTTCTGGTGTCGATATAACTGCAGATTTACAGTTTTCTTCTTGAAGATTGCACTGTTTGAATTAAACTTAAGTAAGAAGCCAATGATCAGGCTGGTCCTTTTCAATCTGCTCTGCTTTATATGAATTTTGTATTGTAGTTCTCTATATGTTGAAAACTGATACGATGTACCGATCAATAACTGGAAGTTTTTGTCTCTAGTTCTCTTCACAGAATGAGGGTAGACGTATTGACATTCAGTGTTAGAGTGAAACTAAAAGAGTGAACAATGACACAATCAAGAATACAAAGAAGAAACTGAGTAAGTCAATGCGACCCAAAATAGTAATGATGTAGAAATAGGTGCAGGCTGTAGTGGCGATAGGTATCTGAATTGTAGGCACTTGGCAATGCAGAAATTGAGAAACTTGATTGTTAATCTGATGAAGGCATCAACAAAACTTCTTCCCATGATGCCGGTAGGTTGAACTGCACAATTAGATCTCAAAATGTCGATGTAGAATAAATGTAATGATATTGACCTCCTAAATGTTTGAATNGGCATCAACAAAACTTCTTCCCATGATGCCGGTAGGTTGAACTGCACAATTAGACCTCAAAATGTCGATGTAGAATAAATGTAATGATATTGACCTCCTAAATGTTTGAATACAAAGAGTGCTTCCAGGCATAGAAACAAGAGTGATTGTGAAATGTGAATTATGAGAAAAACATATGCAATCTGATCCTTTGAAGTTGGATTGAACTTTACAGTTTGAAGTTCCATCCATCATAGCCGCACAATGAGATTCCAGTGGCATTTGACTATCTATCACGAAAAATTAATGACGCTGAAGTGCCTGTTCAGCATGTGGGTGAAGTGGCAAAATCATGGTTGCTTGGTTCTCATTGTGTGGTTTTGGTCGATAGAACTTCATGCTATAAAGTTCGACTCCACTTTTAGAGATTCAAACCCCAGACAGAATTCTATCGAGTATAAGCATGACTTTAATTCCAACTCACCAATTACAGCTCTAAGTTGGCCTTTCGTTTCTTGCTTTGGATTACCTTTTACAAATAGGCAAACAGTGACACTTAGAAACAACCCCAGTAAGGCATAGTTCCTGAGAATCCTGCCTGTTGTTTGCTTCTGAGACTCTTGTGCTTGTGACTCAATCTTACTTTGAGCCCGATTACTTGAATTTTATTGGATCAGAGTATGTACCAATACAAGACTATTTATAGGTACTTATTCAATAGTCAACCTGCTGATTCTTGCTCAACACACTTTGGTGTAGGCGTGAAGCCATTTAACTTTTTTTTTTTAATCATATTTGGTACAACTTGTTTAAATAATTAAATTTCTTAGATGGGTTGGTGTCCATTTGTTGATGGAAGGTAATAGCTGATTTAGAGAAAGAACCATTATTTCAAATGTTACTTAGATTGTGGATCTCTTTGGTATGTAATACGGATATGGGTATGGGCATATGGGTATACAGTATGATGTTAGTAGGTGTAGTTGGTACGACATTTGGGGTTGCAATTCGTTTTAGAACTCTTGTCTTACTCTTATCTTAATCACTTTCATCATTATACAAAATTATATATCATAAAATATCTATAAACACTAAGTTAGTTACTATTTATTTTACATTTATACTCGAATTTTTATTATTTAAAATAATATATAATTATAAATTTATATACACATAATTAATTAATATATATTTTATATTTGTGTTACTAATATAATTTGGGATCATACATTTTGGTGATTTGGTTCGTAAATCCACCTTGTTTAATATCGATGTATTCAAATTGTGGGTCATCACGGGTTTAGTAAATTCTAGTAATTATGATTTTTGATTACTTAATTTGTTGATTTAATGTATTATAATCATTGGATTGATAGTGAATTTCAGTATTTTTTTGAAGTCCGTTATCAATCTAATAGATATGATAAATTTGGTCAATAAATTAAAGTCAAATAGTATCATAGTTTAAAGAATCTAGATTTGATGATCAAGTGGATAAAGTGATGGTTTGGAGAGGAGGGTCCATGGACAATGATACAACTCCTTCCCATCAAGATTGTGTTTTCATCGAAGTTTATAGTTTATAATTAAAGCCAGACAACTAAGTCACGTAGAGACTATATTTGCCTTGGTGCGCACGCACGGGCACGCACGGGTTACAGGTGTAATGCTACACTGATCAAATTTGGTTAGCATTACTGTACACCTAGAAGGTTGGAAACTTGGGGAGGACGTCTTCACCCTTAATGTAATTTATTTTTTTGGGTAAGGCTACTAAATCGACAATGGCACAGTATNTGCTACACTGATCAAATTTGGTTAGCATTACTGTACACCTAGAAGGTTGGAAACTTGGGGAGGACGTCTTCAACCTTAATGTAATTTATTTTTTTGGGTAAGGCTACTAAATCGACAATGGCACAGTATCTCTGTCAATGTCATTCATTTGAATAAGATTATTTATATGATGATGAAGTAAAAGAAATGTATTAAATAAAAAATTGCACTCATGACATATTTTTAGTGGGTGTTTTTTTTTTTTTGGGTCATAAAATAGGTAGAGGGACGATCAGTAGTAAACTCTCTGAGCATGATGTGACTATGAGGATCCCTCCACTATGAAATGTTTGGTTTGAATTATAACTACTAACTCAGACAAAAAGTCTAAAACTAAAACACTATCAAAGTTAAGCCGTAAATTGTATTGTTTTCGTGAATTTAACCTTATTTAATAATCACATGGGAGTTAAGGACGACTTTAAACGGATACAGTTTACCACTAAATCACCTGGGTAGTACATATTTTTAGTNCATGACATATTTTTAGTGGGTGTTTTTTTTTTTTTTGGGTCATAAAAAAGGTAGAGGGACGATCAGTAGTAAACTCTCTGAGCATGATGTGACTATGAGGATCCCTCTACTATGAAATGTTTGGTTTGAATTATACAAAAAGTCTAAAACTAAAACACTATCAAAGTTAAGCTGTAAATTGTATTGTTTTCGTGAATTTAACCTTATTTAATAATCACATGGAAGTTAAGGATGACTTTAAACGGATACAGTTTACCACTAAATCACCTGGGTAGTACATATTTTTAGTGGTTAATTAGTGGATTTACGTAACTGAAAAATGTTTTTTTGACATTTTTGATGAATAGGCAAGGCTCTCCCTTCCTATAATCATTCCTATTCTTCACTTGTTTCTGCGACCTCAACAATTTTTGCAATGGTAACCACACAAGAGAAAGATAGGGTTGGAAAATTAAATTCTAAAAGAAGTATAAATTCACTAATATTTTTCTAATAAGAGAAAAGAATAGATAAATTAAATGCTAAAAAAGAAAAAAAAATTGCTTCGTATATTTCTAATTAGAAATCAGGTCTTCCCATATCCTCTCCTTTTTTTCATCTTCCATGGTAACCACGTAAGAGAAAAATGATTTTCTTTCCCTTTTTTTTTTCGATGGAAAATAACATTTTATTGATAATTAAGGAAAATATTATAAAAAAAACTACATCAAGTGTGGACAGGAGGTCCGACACAAAAAACACCAATGAAAACCTTAAAAAAAAAGTATAAAAAAAAATTAATCAAAATTACATGCCGAAAGATGCTATCAAGCTTGTTCATGTTCTTTTACCTTATTTTAACTAAATCAATGAAACAAAGTTTGGGCACAATTCTAAGGAAAATTTAACCTAAGAAGTTCCAAGTAGTTGTCTTGTTCCCCAAATCATGCAACAACATTAATACACCATCCTTTTAAGGAATTTGGTGATGAAGCCTACTTGGACTTTTAGTTTGGTGTATAATTTTGGTTAGTTTGAAAATTAAATTTTTTGATCACATCTCTCCTTCTTTGAAAATTTAATAATAGATAAACCGTTCTTAAGCGGTTTGGTTAAATATCGTTGAATTGTTATAAAATTATTAAATTTCATTAATAATTAAACAAGAGAAAATGGTATGATAACTAAATTCACCCTCATCGTTTGTATTCATTATTTTTCTTACAATTCACAAATTGACTTTTTTTTCCCCCCAGATAATAATGCTATTTACTTGACCCTCTTGCCTATGAACCCAATCAGTCCAGCCCTTCTGGAGCGGCTTTGCATTTGGACTATCGACCCTAATCTCATTCTCATCAGAGCGTCTCTAGACTCCGGTCTTTATTCTTTTTAATACTCAAATTTAAAAATAGTCTAAAATGTTTTCTCTAATGTTACATTTATACTCATATTAAATGAAAAAAAAACTCTTTAATGAGATTTTTTAATCTTTTAAAGATTCAAAGATTATATTTTATTCATTTTTAAATTTAGATTTATCCTTATTTATATTTAAAATTCTCTATAGTCAATCTTTATTTATATTTGTATTTATCTTCTTTTAAATTTAAGTTTTTCTTTGTCAAATTAAATTTTTAATTATTTTTTACTCCAACTTCCTGAACCTCCGCCCACTCCGCCGAGAGTTTCAACTCCGCTCTTTTGAACAACGCACCCCTTCTCTCCTCAACTTCCAGACACTTCACATCCAGCGGCGAGTGACCGTTGTCGAAGGAGTCGAGAGCCGAGGTGTTGAAGCCTTGGATTTCCTGAGCCAGTGCTTTCAATATACGAGAAGCCGCCTCTTTAGGCTTCGTCCGATTTGGCTAGGGAGGGAATCAATGGTATTTGGAAGATCTGGAATTTGTTGGGAAAGGTTTGGAGGCTCTGAAGCCTTTGAGACTTTTGAAGTCACTTAAATTGTTACTGCCAACACTTTAAGTGGTTTGACGGGGTAGAGTTGAGAATTCATCTTCATTCTCTTAATGGTTAGTTTTCTTGATTCTTTTCTCTCCTGTTATTTTATACGTTGTGATTGTATGATTCAGCTGAGGGCTTTTTCTTTGTTTGAATTATCAGTCTCTTATACACATGATACACGATTTCTTTTGTGTTTTGGTGGGAGTAGAACTGCAGATTATAGTTTTCTTCTGTTTGGATTTGACTAGACTAAAGTGCGAAGCCGATAATATGGATCTCCTCTGCTTTATAAGACTTTTATTGAAGTTCTTCATAGACGGAAAACTAGTGCAATGCACCCATCAATAACTGGAAGTTTTTATCTCTAATTCTGTTTAACAATTATCAAGTTTAGAGAATTTATAATCTAAGTATTTATGTTTCAACTTGCCCACGTGCCCTGTTTAAGCATGACAAGTGAAAATCTTTTAATGATTAGGGTAATTGTGATATTTGAACACATTTCGCTCTGATACCATCTTCAACAACTATCTACCGTTTTGTTTTTTCGAGCCCCTATGATGTTCTATTAGTCAAGCTAGCGCCCCTGTAGAGTAAGATTATTTTGCTATCAATGAAACCAAAAGAAAAACACAAAAAAATCAATGTTTTTCATATAGATCAAGACTTGTAGCTTGATTCTCTACTCATTCCATATTTGAAAAAATTGCAGAAAATTATTCAATAACACTTTTTTTTATGTCTTTTTCTATTCTAAAAGTTTAAGCAAGAGTATAATTTAAGTATTTATACTTCAACAAATTTTCATGACAAACGAGGAAAAGGATATAAAAAAGAATCTTTATTGGTACTTTAAAATGGATTTCTCTTATCATTCTCAAGTATTACCCTTTCATCAAAGCAATTTGAATAAAGAACAGATGTATTAGAATAATATCCAATTTTAGTACAGGGTTGGTAAGGATAGACAGACCAGCACTGTTGTTACAATGAAACTACAAGAGTGAACAATGACAATCAAGAATACAAAGAAGAAACTGAGTGAGTCAATGCGACCCAAAGTNCGATGCACCCATCAATAACTGGAAGTTTTTATCTCTAATTCTGTTAAACAATTATCAAGTTTAGAGAATTTATAATCTAAGTATTTATGTTTTAACTTGCCCACGTGCCCCGTTTAAGCATAGCATGTGAAAATCTTTTAATGATTAGGGTAATGATAATATTTGAACACATTTCGCTCTGATACCATGTTCAACAACTATCTACCGTTAAGGTTTGTTTTTCTAAGCCCCTACGATGTTCTATTAATCAAGCTATCGTCCCTATAGAGTAAGATTATTTTGCTATCAATGAAACCAAAAGAAAAACACAAAAAAATCAATGTTTTTTGTATAGATCAAGACTTGTAGCTTGATTCTCTACTCATTCCATATTTGGAAAAATTGCAGAAAATCGTTCAATAACACTTTTTTTTATTTCTTTTTCTATTCTAAAAGTTTAAGCAAGAATGTAATTTAAGTATTTATACTTCAACAAATTTTCATGACAGAACGAGGAAAAGGATTTAAAAAAGAATCTTTATTGGTAATTTAAAATGGATTTCCCTTATCATTCTCAAGTATTACCCTTTCATCAAAGCAATTTGGATAAAGAACAGATGTATTAGAATAATATCCAAATTTAGTACAGGGTTGGTTAGGATAGACAGATCAGCACTGTTGTTACAATGAAACTACAAGAGTGAACAATGACAATCAAGAATACAAAGAAGAAACTGAGTGAGTCAATGCGATCCAAAGTAGTAATGACATAGAGAAAGGTGGGGCCTGTAGTGGCGATAGGTGTCTGAATTGTAAGCACTTGGCAATGCAGAAATTGAGAAACTTGACACCCAAACTGATGAAGCCATCAACAAAACTTCTTGCCACAATGTCGGAAGATTGAGCTGCACATTAAAACCCCAAAATGTTAATTTATAAATAAGGATATTTACCTCCTAAATTTTTGAATACAGAGTTACTTGAAGGCATAAGAAACAAGTGTGACTGCGAAATGTGAGAAAAAAAACAAACACAATCTGATGTGAATTGAAGTTTGAGTATGAAGGTTGATGCATCACAGCTGCACAATGATAATCAAGCCTTATTTGACCATCTATCACAAAAAAATTAATTACACCCGTTTTAGCGTGTGGGTGAAGTGGCCGAATCATAGTTGCTTGGTTCTCTTTGCGCGGTTGTGATGAACTGAATTTCATGCTATTCGACCCACTTTAGAGGATCCAAACTTAACGTTTCTGACTTTGTCTCTCGTTCCTTGCTCCGGATTCCTTGAACAACCTTTTAGACATAGGCAAACAGTGACACTTAGAAACAACCCCAATGAGGCATAGTGCCAGAGAGCCCTGCCTGTTGTTAACTTCTGAGACTCTTGTACTTTTTACTCCATCTCACTTTGAGCTCGATTATTTGAACTTTTTTGAATGAGTATGTGCCGGTAGAAGACTATTTTAGGTACTAATTGAATAGTCAACCTGCTGATTCTTGCTCAATACCTTTAGTTACTAGCTGTGAAGCCAGCTGGTACAGAACGTTTAAAAATAAAAATAAAAACTTAGGTGGGTTTGGGATACATGTGTTGATGGAATCATGGAAAGACTTGATTGTTTATTATTTATTTATTTTTTTAGTTCAACGATCAGGGATATTCGAGTAAACTTACGCATATCTTAATTAATTTCTCCTCTAGTCCGGGCAAAAGTAGGTCATCCATGTCGAAATTAAGGTATTCATAAGAAATAAACTCCTCATAGTTTTACCTCAAAAAATTATTAAAATTTAAACTCATGTCGTTTGAATTTATCGTTTATCTTTGTTATCACTTGAACTCCCTCTCGCTGTTATAGTTTATTAGAAGAATGTAGTTTGACTATCAAGTGGGTAAAGTGACGTGTTTTGGAGAGAAGGGTCGTTGGACAATAATGCCACTCTTTCACCGGAATAGGTTAATAAGAATCAGAGTAGACTTTTTGTCTTGGTGAGCACGGGTTCAAACTGGAAGTTAAATAGTTATATTTAATTATTATATCAATTTAACATTATTTAATTTATTTTTTTTGATCAATCTAATACTATCTTGTTAAAAAAATATACAAAAGTAGTAAAGTAAAGTTTGATCCCAAAACTATCCAATATTTCATTTAAATACTTCTTCATTTTTCCTTTACATTTTTTTCCCTAAAAAACCTGTAAAATATGAATTAGGCTGCAGAAGTGTTAATTAATTAAGGGAAAAAAATCACAAAAATTGAAAAACATTGCCGTTTGGACTACGAACCCAACCGCTTCTCGATCCGCTTTCCATCTACAAGCACAATTCAATACACCATGTAGACATACCTGTACAAGCAATGACGAGTCTCCCGTTGAAGAGATGGGAGTGAGATCGTCTCCAATGTACTTTCTCTTGAATGCCCTCTTGGTACATCATCTGTCATTCATTCAAATGAGATTCATTGTATACAAGTGTGTTTTTCACTCATCAATAGTGAGTCTCTTACTCATTAATGATAAATGATGTGCAAAAAAAGAGAATTGAAGGAAAAATATATTAGAGGGGATCTGGATCCGAAGAGATGGGAAGCAGAAGCTATTCAATCATCTTGAAAAAATGATAAAAAAAAGATAGTGTACTAGTGGCAACTACCCTTCCATTTGAAGTGAGAAGTATCTTTCGAAATTATTACATTGTTGGAAACACTGAAGTATTTCATTACTTACTCTCTTCAAGAATCTATATAACTAGCACAGCAGTTTCAAACAACATAAATTTCCGGTCTTACGAATATTACAGAAAGACGAGTTTACGGAGAATTACTCCCCGATGTGAATTCTGTATAATTAAAAGTTTATTACACCTCCAAACTCCTTATGACTCTCCCATCTGTATCAACCGCAGTGGAGACTTCATTAACTTCTTTAAGGTCTGGACGATGCTAGCAAAAGACGGCCGCTGATCAGGCTTACTGTCGATGAAAATGAGATTCCATCAGAGGATACAGAAGAGTCAGAAACTGAATGCAAGGACACGAAAATTAAATTAATTTCTGAAAAGCAAGTCAAATTAATTGTAATCAACTTTGGCAGTACTTCCATGGATAATTTTGTATGGCCTAATGCATTTTCAGCATTGCAACAGCAGGAAAAAAACATAACAAAAACAAGCATTTGTTGATGATGAAACCCCAAAAATCATTATGATGATGCAAAAGAAAAATATTAACTCCCACAATCGGATTGCATTTCACTTNTGTACTTTCTCTTTAATGCCCTCTTGTTACTTCATCTGTCATCCATTCAAGTGAGATTCATTGTATATAAGTGTGTTTTTCACTCATCAACAGTGAGTCTCTTACTCATTAATGATAAATGATGTGCAAAAAAAGAGAATTGAAGGAAAAATATATTAGAGGGGATCTGGATCCGAAGAGATGGGAAGCAGAAGCTATTCAATCATCTTGAAAAAATGATAAAAAAAAGATAGTGTACTAGTGGCAACTACCCTTCCATTTGAAGTGAGAAGTATCTTTCGAAATTATTACATTGTTGGAAACACTGAAGTATTTCATTACTTACTCTCTTCAAGAATCTATATAACTAGCACAGCAGTTTCAAACAACATAAATTTCCGGTCTTACGAATATTACAGAAAGACGAGTTTACGGAGAATTACTCCCCGATGTGAATTCTGTATAATTAAAAGTTTATTACACCTCCAAACTCCTTATGACTCTCCCATCTGTATCAACCGCAGTGGAGACTTCATTAACTTCTTTAAGGTCTGGACGATGCTAGCAAAAGACGGCCGCTGATCAGGCTTACTGTCGATGAAAATGAGATTCCATCAGAGGATACAGAAGAGTCAGAAACTGAATGCAAGGACACGAAAATTAAATTAATTTCTGAAAAGCAAGTCAAATTAATTGTAATCAACTTTGGCAGTACTTCCATGGATAATTTTGTATGGCCTAATGCATTTTCAGCATTGCAACAGCAGGAAAAAAAACATAACAAAAACAAGCATTTGTTGATGATGAAACCCCAAAAATCATTATGATGATGCAAAAGAAAAATATTAACTCCCACAATCGGATTGCATTTCACTTTTTCTCTTGACCATGTATGGCCAATGAACTCCTCGCTTTAGTCTGTTTTTTTCCTTCTTTGGGCTTGGGTCGATAGTAGCCATGGTAGTGTCTAAAAGACAGAAAACCACGATGACAAACAGAAGTATGGTGTTGAAAATAGAGCAAGAATTTTGCAAGTGAAACATGCTTAGTTGAGTGTATTTCTGTCTAATACTCCATAATCGATCAGTGTTTTCTTTTTCCTTTTTGGTTGGAAAGTGAACATAATCAGTAGTAAAGCCCCGGAAAACTGACAGTTTGGAGCCCCAACTGACTGAATCTACAAAGTCCTTATATTTTCTAGAAAAAGCCTTTTAACAGCATGTCTAAGTAGGACCCTTAATCAAACTAAGTCATTCGAGTTCGGCTCGGTTTTNCAAAGTCCTTATATTTTCTAGAAAAAGCCTTTTAACAGCATGTCTAAGTAGGACCCTTAATCAAACTAAGTTATTCGAGTTCGGCTCGGTTTTCAAATGAGTCGAATTTGAATAATTTTTTAGTTGACGGACTCAACTCGTGTATGTGTAAATATTCGAGTTTGGCTTAAATTCAGCTCGTTTTTGTCTCATTCAGACTCAGCTCATTTTATAAACGAGTTGACCTTGTGTAATTTTTTAGGCTCAATTTAAAAAATAAGTTTTTTAACCTTGACTCGAACTCGTTCGACAATCGGCCTATGTCCAAGCATTATGGAAGAGTTAAAACTATAACATGTCATTCTTACTCGGCCCAGCAAGATTCCATTAGAGAAGCCAATATTGGGGAGGTACTCTGCGGAATAGCAAGCCTTCTGTTTTGGAAAGCAACGGCTCCAACCACCTGAAAGTTTTTGTGGTCATGTCAATCGAGGATATTATACAAGGTAATAGCAGCAGTTGGAGCAACCAACAAATACAGATATCAAATGTTCATTAAAATAAACCTGGGCGGGGCCAAGTCCACTCCAAGGCTGTTGCAACGTCACAAGCTCCCATAAAACTACGCCATAACTGTAAACATCCGACTTCTCGTTTGAGGGCTCTCCACGAAGGAATTCGGGAGCCATCCACTCGGGCTGAAATGAAAAGCAAGAGAATTACGTCTTGGTTGATGCACTGCGAAGCAAATGCTCAGCCTGCAAGATATTCATCAACATATTTGACTTTCTATTGAGATGGACAGGCAACAGATTGATGATAGAAACCAGGAATAGAGAGTACGAAATTAGTAATTTAAGAAGAAACTAGAAGTGTCAATGAAATTGTTATTATTTTACAAAAGCAATCATGTGATCAAACATTCACCGGAGCACCACCTTCTTCCGTTTTGGTTGAACGGTCAAGGGTGTTCCGGCTAATTTATACACATCTCGACTAATCTCCTCCTCGGTCCACCTTCTTTAGATCCCTATCATTTCCCAGTCAGCTCACGAATATCTAAATTTGCCTACTAATTCAATTCAAATGTAAAGATGGTTTTATAAGTTTACTATATCTCAAATACTGTAATAGGTGAGACTGGGTCCCGTTCCATCTTGGTGTTGAGAGAAATTTGATAATGGGGTCCAATTGTTCAAAAATGAAAATGCAGAAGATAATATGAACATAATAAATCTGCTCTCCTTACTAGCAAATGCAAGATTTAAGCATTTTTGACCACTTGTGGACTTGCTTGAGAACTACTAGTCTAATAGAGCTACAGATCGTTTACTATCAAAGTAAAGATCATTCCAACCAAGCATGGTCTGCAAGATGTCTGGAATCACTTTGAACATCCCTACTTTTTAGGAGGGGCCTATATCAGCCATTTAGTATTTGATCAACTTTTACAATGCAATACAATAGCTGCTAAATGAATCAGGGACGACCACCCATAGGTGCAGAGATTCAGACTAGAGGTTCTTATGCTCATGAGCAAAGTAAACAATGCTGCTATTATCTTGGTTTATTGTCCTGTACCAATATGCGTGTGTGTGTGAGGAGATAGAGAGAGAGAGAGAGAGTTACGGTTCCGGCGACAGATTTTGATGATATGAATGTGTTTGCTTTGAATCTCGACAAGCCAAAATCGCATACCTGAGAATGATATGCAAGAAGAAGTTTGAGACAGACTTAAAGGAGAAGACAGGGCCCGAAAACATGATACCAGTCGTACCTTTACATTCCAATTTTTGTCAACCAACAAATTTGGAGATTTAAGATCCCAGTGGACTACAGGTGGGCTCAGGCAATGCAGATAATTGATTCCCTTAGCCTGCATGTAGTTGTATCAGAGTTTACCTCACAAAAAATGCTAACATAAGAAAAGAACACTAAGAATTCAGCACAAACCACATCCAGAGCCATGCGTAACCTTCTTCTCTGATCCAGAATTTCCCCAGAAGCTGGCTTGTGTATAAGGCGGAATAGACTACCCCTGTTCCATGTAAGTTGAGATTTTTTGGAGGTTAGATACACAATTTTCATTTTCACACTGTCAAACAACAACTGAAGAGCTGTTTACCTCGGTAAATATTCAGTCACTATTGACAAATGCGGACGCTTTGTAACAGCGCCCATGAAAAGAACTACATTTGGATGTCGGACTCGTTTCATTATTGCAACCTTCAAGAAAGAAAAATGTCGATTACCATCTAAAATATGACCACACAGAATTCCAGAAATAACCATCTTTCACAACATATGGAGATTATTGGAACAGAAACAAATGCCTTAGATGAGAAACAAGTTTGCTGATAAAAAAAAGAAAAAATTGGATATGCCTAACTTGCTTGAGGGCATGGGGATTTATCCATCCATTTATTTACCTGTGTAAATTGCCCTTGGGATTTTCTTACCAAGAAAGAAATTTGAACCGCAGAGAATTGCTAATAGGAGAGATGTTTTCCCTTGTGGGATTTTCTTTTAGGTCCTTCAAATTCTTTATTTGGAGTTTTCTTCCTTGTGCGATTTCCGCTGTGCTTTTTCTTTTTTTTGGGTGGGGGGGGTGGGGGGGTTATTGTTTCTTGACTTAATTTGTCACCCCGAGAAAGAAAGAGATATGTCAAAAAATAGATATGGATTGCTAGGACCAGAACCAAAACACGTACGTTGGCAAAGACAGTGATAATTCTAGCATACAAAAGCAAGAAATAACAGTTCAAGTGGACTAAAATACATACCTCTCTCAGGAACTCCTTCAACTGATCATCTTGAAAATCCTGCATGCTTAAAACCTTGACTGCAACATCCTGCAGTCAGAGCAAGGTATTTCACTTTGCTAAGGAATTAGGATTACATTCAACGCCAGTCAAAATTACTTGAAAATCTACGGATCAATAACCAGGAAAGACCACTAATCAAGAAGCACACAACTTAAGCAACGTGCATTGGTCACAAACTGAAGCATAAACAAGGAAATAATCAATCAACAACACAAACAGAAACACGCATGTGCACATAATTGTCATATATACATAAAAAATACAGACTAACCCAAAAGGCAAGATTAATTGTAAGTTGTGGAGGGTGAGTTTGTCCTGTGGGACTGTACGACTTCCATTATTTTTTGTGTTGCATTTGATCCTATGTGCCCTCAAAATCTCACCTAAATTTATTCATCC